>SJYC01032628.1:0-15539 GCA_006408675.1 Madoqua kirkii | reverse complement strand
CCTGTAAACAAAACTTGCTAAACCTGACCCCCCCCCCAACACACACACACACACACACACACACACACACACACACAAACACACACACAAGCCCCTGCCCCTACCCCTCCCCATGCTGTGCAGGCGGACTTCTCTCTCTGGGTCTCCCTGGGCTGCCCTCCGCGGGGTGGGCCCACCTTGTAACCTCTTGCTTTCTCCCAACCAGAATGTCTCCCCTGCCAGAGGGTGGGACCCAGCTATTTAGAGTTGTCTGTTGCAGAAAGTCTGGGAGGTGAGTCACGAAAAAGCAGTGCCAGTGAAAATCACTGATTGGACTTGCCTCCTGCTGCCCCTGATGGTCCCAGGCCTGGAGGAAGAGAGGATGAGCCAGGGAGCTTGCCCTGTAATCTGGGCCAGCTCTTCTCCAGCGAGAGGCTTGTTCAGGCGGGGAGTGCAGGGCCTCACCCCCAGACCTTCTGACTGAACAGGGCTGGGTATGCTGGAATCAGTACCGTTTAATGATCTGTTGAGGATCCGGGGAAAATGTCACTTTGAGAAAAGCTGGTTTGGGGAGGGGGTGGCTGGGGCTTTAACTTCTCCCTGGGCTGCAAAGACCCCGTAGCTCTGGAGAAAACTTCTGCCCGCGTGGATCTTCCTTCCAGGTGAATTTGGCAAGTCATTATGTCTCCCGCTGGAAGAGCAAAAAGGGGTAGGAAGAGTGTGGCTGGATGACAGACTATCCTAGACTGAGGGCTTCGATTTTGAAACTGAATCCTCCCACTGACCTTGCAAAGGGGGGTATCATTATCCCGGTCTGCCAGGTAGTGCAGGAGGGAGGGCTCCGGATCCAGACATGATTCCTTTTCTTACCCCATCCCACCCCACCCTATTCTGGCAGGAGGAGAGGACCAGGCTCCCTCCTGCCTCCATCCAACCCTCCAAAAACAGGACCCCAAGGCAGGCCATTGCCTTCCTAGACTTCCAGGCCACGGCTAAAGGCAGGACTTGGTCAACATGACGGTCTCCTCCCACCTAGGAGGTCTGTAAAAATGGGAAAGAAATCCCAGCCCTGGAGAGGCTCTCCCCACCCAGCGGTGGCGGTTGTCTGCGGGGCCTGCCAAGACAACTGGGAAAGTCTGGCGCTGAAACCTTTGCGCGCAGCCTGTTCTCATCTGTTATCCTCGACGCCGCCTAGTGGTGTGGATGCGATACTGCGCCTCCAAGCTGCCCAAGTCTCCAGCCTCCAGTGTTCCTGCTACCCTACCAGGCATTCTTTTCCTTCCAGGCTTTTCTCCCCACCTCAGATGAACACTTCGAGCCTAAAAAGGCTTGCTAGTATCATAGCTCCACTTCCTCACACCCTCGCTGCTGTGTGGATTAGGTTATTGAAACACAGGGATGTGAAGCAACTCTTAAACCCAGCAGTGTGTTCACCAAAATCCACTGATGCTCACTAGCCAGCCAACCCTGTTCAGATACCAGATCAGCTGGGAGACCTTTAGGTCCCACTTACATTTGCCTTGGGTGTAAGTTTGAGTGGGAAGGGGGTTGAGAACCCAAATTAACCTTCAGTGTATCAGGACCGTTACATGTACTTTGACTTCATCTCCGAAACAGTCTCCAGGGGTGGGCATCGTGATGCCACTGTATTAATAACACCGGGCTCAGCAATGTAAGTGACTCATTCAACCCAAGACCACACAGGGGGCTTCCCTTAACTTCTCCCAAACATCAGGTTTAAAGTGAAATCACAGTATAAAGGAACGTGTTGTGCGGGCGCGCTAAGTCGCTTCAGTTGTGTTCAACTCTTTCTTTGTGAGCCTATGGACTGTAGCCTGCCAGACTCCTGTCCGTGGGATTCTCCAGGCAGGAATATTGGAGTGGGTTGCCATGGCTTCCTCCAGGGCATCTTCCTGACTCAGGGATGGATCCAATGTCTCTTTTGTCCCCTGCATCAGCAGATCGGCAGGTCGATTCTTTACCACTAGCACCACCTGGGAAGCCCATAAAGGAACATGTCAGGTAGCCCTAAAAACTGTGGTTAGGAATAGGACACCTTTTTTCTACTTGTTCCACCTTCAGGATATGAGTTTTTCCAGCCTTGCATCCTGTGGACTCAGGCCTCTCCCATCATCAGCTTCCCAGAAAGGTTCTGTCTGTCACCTCCTCTATGTCCCCCAACTTCCCAGGGAGGATGGAGGCAAAGGGAGGTCCTGGGCTGGTGGACGCACAGTCCAGTGGGCTGGTCCAGAGGGTCCCTGTGACCTAGCTTCAGTAGGAACTAAATGGGACACGACCCCTCCCCCTCCTCGCTCACCTCCTCCTACCTGTGTTTTTGGCTCTTGGTACCCCCTCCTCCCTTACTTGGGAGCAGGGGGTGGGGAATTTAACTCCAGGGTGAAGTTTGAAATTTCACATCCCAGCCTGAGAGAGGGCCCCACAGTTTTCTTTCCACTCCTGGAAACGTGAAAGGAGCCTTTGTAGGCTTGATGGAGGAGGGAGGTAAGCTGCAGCCGAAAGAACTAACTTTTTCCATGACTCAGCTCTCCCGGTGTGGGGCGGGCACAGGAGGTGCAAGGACCCAGCAGGGCAGGCTGGAGCTGCTTTCCAACCCAGAGCCAGCAGCTCACAGGTAGAGGTGGGCCCCCCAGAGAGCCAGCCCTGTTACCTGCAGGGGAGCTTGCTGGCCCTGGATGGGCCACCACACTGTACCTGCCCTGTGCTCCCAAGGCTCTGTCCCATTTTTTTCCCCCAGAGAGGGGGAAAAAAAAAAACAACTATGTTTTTTTTTTTTAAAATAGTTGATTTATAATGTTTCAGGTGTACAGCTAAGTATTCAGTTTATATATATATATATATATATATATATGTTATATATATTCCTTTTCAGGTGGTGCTAGTGGTAAAGAATCTGTCTGCCAATGCAGGAGATGCAAGAAACACAGGCTTGATTTCTGGGTCGGAAAGGTCCCCTGAAGAGGAAATAGCAACCCACTCCAGTATTGCCTAGAGAATTACGTGGACAGAGAAGCCTGGTGGAGTGAAGTCTATGGGGTCGCAGAGAGTTGGACATGACTGAAGCGACCCAGCACACGTGCATATTCTTTCTCAAGTTCTTTTCCTTTATAGTTTATTACACGATGTTAATTGTAGTTTCCTGTGCTATACAGTAGGCCCTTGTTGTTTATCTGTTTTATATACAGTAGTGTGTGTCTGTTAAGCCCAAGTTCTGAATTTACCCCCACCCCCGTTGCATCCACAGTGCCAAGCACATGAATGCTCTTGTGTAGTCCTTTAACCAGGAGCTTCCCCTATCTCCATCCCAGCTGACAGCTGGAAAAACAAACAGGTTTCAGACCTTGCCTTCTACTTATCTGGGGCTTACAGGGTTAAGAAAGTCACTTAAGATCATGTAGCCCAGAGCTGGAGGTGGGATTTGAACTCTGGTCAAGTGCCCAGCTCTGTTGGCTTTATCTGTGGATATCTTCCAGAATGTATAAGATCTGGGGAGCTTGTCAACGTGCAGATTCTTGGGTTCCCAGCCTAGATGTCCCGGGCCAACATTCTAGGGTGGGAGCCCTGGAATGTGTGTGTTGGCCAGTGTTTGGGAACTGCCCAGTGCTGCCTCTCCGCTGTTGTTCAGTCACTAAGACTCTTTGCAACCCCCATGGGCTGCACCATGCCAGACCTCCCTGTCCTCCAGTATTTCCTGGAATTTGCACAAGCTCATGTCCATTAAGTCGGTGATGCTAACTGTCTCACCCTCTGCCCCCTCTTCTCCTTTTGCCTTCAGTCATTCCCAGCCTCAGGGTGGCCCCTGGTTATTAACAGCCCCTTCACGAAGCCCTCCTCACCTCTCCCACCACTTCGCAAGCTCTTCCCTCCTTTGTCCTAGGATGTGTCCTGGCACTGAACCCTCATCCCTGGCCTGTTCTGGGCTGGTGGCTCCACAGACACCTAACAGGGACGCCACTAGAAGCTGGAGGAGCAGGGAGTCTTTCAGTTGGTAAGCCAGTCAGCCACTGGTTGGGGACCCTCTCCCTTTTGGCCACCACCTGTAGGGGTCACAGGGTTGGGGGTAAGGCCAAATGTGTCAGAGAGGGGCAGTAGGGCGATGATACTGGCTTTGGGGTCTGGCGGTCTGGTTCAGATCCCAGCTCTGCACTCCCCACTTCCTGTCTCCCGCTTCTTCATTTGTAAGGAGGACAGCAGGGAGGCTGGGATTAGCTCTCACAGAATCCCATACCAAGAGTCCAGTAAATGCCAGCTCTTGCTTCTGTGGGAGTGCTGCCTGCTTGCTGACGAGCCAGTTCAGCCACAAACAAGATGCAGGGCTTGCGTTAGCGGTGTTCCTGGATGGCCCCAGAGTAGGGCTTCTGGACTGGCCTCTGCTGGGTGTTTCCTCACTTCACCTGGTTGCCTCCCCCCAACCCCCGCCCCAGGGCCTTTACTCTTTGGCCGAGTAAACCTCTCTTCATCTTGTACGGTTTCCTTTACCGCATGCGGTATTTTTTCCAGGAAGCTCCATCCGACTGCCCCATTCAGTCCCCAGCTCCCCCTTCCCCCAGCCAAGGCTGGCCCAGGGGTTTCTGCTCTTGGTCCCTATATTTTCCTGCCTCCCAGTACAGTGACACTGCACTGAAATTGCTGGTTTTCTCTGTACCTCACAGCACACTGGGGGCTTCTCAAGGGTAGGGGCAGGGCCTGGCTTGGTGGGCATGTGCCCTGTGCAGTGGAGCATGGCTGAGGCTCTACTGCCCCACCTTCAAATCGGTCATCTCGTCTTGACCCTGTGTTTCATAATAAAACACAAGGTGACCTGCTGCCCACCAGTCAGGAAATAGAGTTGCCGGGACGCAACCTCGGGAGCAAAAACGGTGAAAGATTTCAGATGTGTGCCTTCATTCACGCATGTATTCATTCATCCACTAGATAGTTATTGAGCAGTGCCCGTGTGCCAGGCTCTGCTTCATGGGGCTGGCATTCCCTCACTGCTAGGTGAGGAGTGCCACGAGGAACACAGGCAAGATGGGGGCACAGAGTGATGAGGGCAGACGAGAGACAGAGGAGGGAATGGGCTGGGCACAGACAGATGCAGGAGCTCGCCATCTGTTCGTGGAGTGGCGTAGGGGCAAAGACCCTATAAGAGGGAGGAGTGAAGCCCAGGGAAATCTGAGGGAAGAGAGTTTCTGTGACGGGAGGATGCCTGCTGGGCAGGAGCAGCCCTAGGGGAGGGGCAGGCAGGGTAGCTCACCCGAGGTCTCCGTGCTCACTGAGTTCCTAGACTCTCAGCCTGGTGTTGCCCGGGTGCTCGTGGGAAGTGCAGATTCCCAGGCCTGCCCCAGACCTCCCAAAGAGATTCTGCATTTTACTTACGGTGATCCCCACGTCCTTTTTGTGTACGTCTGAGGAGCGCTGAGTCAGGGTCCCCTAGCGTGAGGATGACTGTGGGTTCCATTTTCAGTGTCACTGGACAGAGAGAGACGTGATGGGCCCTGTGTTTTAGAGGCAGCATCTGGAACAGCCTGCGGGGAACCACGAGTGGGTGCAGGGTGACTGGTGAGCAGGTTGTGGGATGCGCAGGTGTGAGGCGGCTCCAGGTGCCAGGTAACGGCCGGGCCGACAGTGACACCTGGGAGCTCTGCTGCCACAGGCGCACAGTGCGGGGATCTTCCGGGAAGTCCCTGCTCTGCAAGGGACATGCCTCTGAGCAAGGCTTCACAAACTGTAACTTGGTGCATGGACACGTGGACACATAGACACACATATACAGAGACACACGTACACAGAGATATACACAGGCATTCGGACACAAAGATAAACACGCACACACACAGAGACACACACAGACACAAATTTTCCTGCCTCCCAGTACAGTGACACTGCACTGAAATTGCTGGTTTTCTCTGTACCTCACAGCACACTGGGGGCTTCTCAAGGGTAGGGGCAGGGCCTGGCTTGGTGGGCATGTGCCCTGTGCAGTGGAGCATGGCTGAGGCTCTACTGCCCCACCTTCAAATCGGTCATCTCGTCTTGACCCTGTGTTTCATAATAAAACACAAGGTGACCTGCTGCCCACCAGTCAGGAAATAGAGTTGCCGGGACGCAACCTCGGGAGCAAAAACGGTGAAAGATTTCAGATGTGTGCCTTCATTCACGCATGTATTCATTCATCCACTAGATAGTTATTGAGCAGTGCCCGTGTGCCAGGCTCTGCTTCATGGGGCTGGCATTCCCTCACTGCTAGGTGAGGAGTGCCACGAGGAACACAGGCAAGATGGGGGCACAGAGTGATGAGGGCAGAGGAGAGACAGAGGAGGGAATGGGCTGGGCACAGACAGATGCAGGAGCTCGCCATCTGTTCGTGGAGTGGCGTAGGGGCAGAGACCCTATAAGAGGGAGGAGTGAAGCCCAGGGAAATCTGAGGGAAGAGAGTTTCTGTGACGGGAGGATGCCTGCTGGGCAGGAGCAGCCCTAGGGGAGGGGCAGGCAGGGTAGCTCACCCGAGGTCTCCGTGCTCACTGAGTTCCTAGACTCTCAGCCTGGTGTTGCCCGGGTGCTCGTGGGAAGTGCAGATTCCCAGGCCTGCCCCAGACCTCCCAAAGAGATTCTGCATTTTACTTACGGTGATCCCCACGTCCTTTTTGTGTACGTCTGAGGAGCGCTGAGTCAGGGTCCCCTAGCGTGAGGATGACTGTGGGTTCCATTTTCAGTGTCACTGGACAGAGAGAGACGTGATGGGCCCTGTGTTTTAGAGGCAGCATCTGGAACAGCCTGCGGGGAACCACGAGTGGGTGCAGGGTGACTGGTGAGCAGGTGTGGGATGCGCAGGTGTGAGGCGGCTCCAGGTGCCAGGTAACGGCCGGGCCGACAGTGACACCTGGGAGCTCTGCTGCCACAGGCGCACAGTGCGGGGATCTTCCGGGAAGTCCCTGCTCTGCAAGGGACATGCCTCTGAGCAAGGCTTCACAAACTGTAACTTGGTGCATGGACACGTGGACACATAGACACACATATACAGAGACACACGTACACAGAGATATACACAGGCATTCGGACACAAAGATAAACACGCACACACACAGAGACACACACAGACACACTAATACACAAACACACAAAGAAACACAGACACACACAGAGACATGCAGACACTCATACACAGAGACACACACACACATACAAACACAGACAGACACGATCATACACAGACACCAAGACAAACACAGAGACATGCAGACACACTTGCACAGAGACACACATAGACACGTACAAACACACACACAGACACAATCATATGCAGACACAACGATAAACAAGAGACATATTCAAATAGACACACACGGACGCACTCAGACACACACACACACTCAAATGGAGACATACACAGACACATACCAATACATACACAGACACAATCATGCACAGACACAAAGATAAACACTCACACAGACATATACAGGTAGACACCTACAGACACACACAGATGCACACACTCCCATGGAGAGACACACACACACACACACACACACACACACACACACACACACACGGCTCTCTTTGACGACTGGAGACTTTGCCCCAGGCAGAACAGCTGGCAGTGCTGACTGAGGAGTCTGAAGACCCTCTGGTTGAGGGGAAACCAGTGTTCCATGAAGTTTAAGATGGGCTGCCTCGGGGGGCACCTCATGGGGACAGACTCTCAGGAGGCCAGGAACTGGGCGAGGTGGGCTGCTGTCTGCCTGGCCAGAGGAGGCCCAGAGTGGGAAGCAGGCTTTTGGCAGTCGAGACTCTCTGTGGGGAGGGGACACAGTCTGCAGAGGCTGGGGACCTCATAAAATACCTCCTCTTTCTAATGCAGAACATGTGCCAAGAGGGCCCCTTTTCTCCTTGGCGAGGCCTGGCTAATAGGACAGGATACATTAAAAAAAAAAAAAAAAGCAGATAGAATGGCCCATTTCAGTCCAGGAAAACCACCCTACACAGGTGAGTGTTGTCCGTGGACGCACGTCTCCTGGCTGGTCCAGGGCCGCTGTCCGCACACACCCGCAGGCTGTCCTTTGTATCACTGTCCCGAATCCCAGGCTGTGGTCCAGGGAGGTGGGCTCTCGGGCCCCGTGTGAGTGGATGCTGGGGCAGGCCATGTTTATCCTGGCTGCCAGGGTTGGGTGGAAATGCAGGCGAGAGCCAAGGCTGGGAATGTGGCAGGAACACAGCTGGGGTGGGGTGGATGGGGTGTAACCCAAGAGAGCTCGGGTGGAGGCCCGGGGTGAGGGTAAGGGTGGGAGTGGGGAGGTGAGGGGGCGCCCAGCAGTCATCACCTGCCTCCTTCTGCCTTCTGGTTGGTCAAATAATTCTAAACCAGGGTGTGGGTATTGTTGTCAGGATGGTTCTGGACTTGGCAAGGCTGTGTTCCAATCCAGGCTGTGCCACTTATTAGCTGTGCAAGTTCGGGCAGATTATTTCCCTTTCTGAGCCTCGGTGTTGTCATCCTTGAAATGGGAGTTTTGCCATCCACTGGATGATGTCTTTGTTTTTTAAATTTTTAATTTTGTTTTGGGGTATAGCCAATAACAGACAATGTGACAGTTTCAGGTGAACAGGGAAGGGATTCAGGAATATATATGCATATACATGTACCCATTCTCACCCAAAGTCCCCTTCCATCCAGGCTGCCACATAGCATTGAGGAGAGTTCCCTAAATACAACAGTGTGTACAAGTCCATTCCAAACTCCCTATCCCTTTCCCCAGCATTCTTCCTCCCCAGCAACCGTAAGTTGGTTCTCTAAGTCTGTGAGTGAGATCACATCTTTAAGTGGGCCAATGTCTGGCAAGAAGAGGGCACCCAGTAGGTGTTCTTCCTCCTCCTGGCTTCATGTCCCCAAAGAACACACTGCCTAGGGTGAGTGGGGTTATCCATGTGAACCTGTCTGGGGCAGGAGGTGGGGGAGGTAAAAAAGGCGAGGGTAACTGAGCGGCCTATGCGTAAAATTCTTCCCTGGAACCAGAGCAAGGGCCATAGGAATGCTCACTCCTTACCCTGGGCCAGAAGTTGTTGAACCTTTTTTGTAAAGAGCTTTGCAGAACAAAACATCTGTTGTAATATCAAATCTGCTGTGGTAGCAATAGATGATATGTAGATATAAACAATATGTAAATAGATGACGTGTAAATAGATAGTATGTAAATAGCTTTTACTATACATACTATTATATGTATCATGTATATTATATGTATACTATGTATTACACATATAATGCATGTGTGTATAATAATGCAATAGTAAATATATTATATGTATTATAGCTCCTTTCAGGTAAATAGACAACATGTAAGGAGCTATAATATACTCTTTCTAGTGAGCATGGCTGTGTTCCAATAAAACTGTATTTTTAAAAAATGTTTGTTCATTTTTGGTTGTGCTGGGTCTTTCTCGAGTTGCGGCAAGCAGGGGCCACTCTCTGCTGCGGTGCTTGGGCTGCTCATTGCGGCGGCTTCTCTTGTGGTGGAGCGCAGGCTCTAGGCATGCAGATTCAGTAGTTGCAGCATTTGGGCTTGGTAGTTGCAGCTCATGGGCTTAGCTGACTCGTAGCGTGTGGAATCTTCCTGAACCAGGGATCCAATCCATATCCCCTGCAGATTCTTAACCACTGGCCCACCAGGGAAGTCCAAAACTTTATTTATGGACACTGAAATTTGAATTTCACATACTTTCACAAAGTATTCTTGTTTTGATTAATTCCCAACCATTTAATAATGTAAGACTACTCTTAGACTTGCAGGCAGCACACAAAGAGGTAGTGGCCAGACCCTGTCTGTAGACTGTAGTTGACTATTTCCACCACCATCAAGCAAATAGCAACCTCTCAGGACTCCAGAAATAAATGAGGTGTGAGCCTCAGCAGAATCTGTGTTTTTGGCCTCTTTCTGGAAGCTATTCATAGAGACTGACCCAAGTTAACATCCACTGTAAAGAAGTAGAGGGCCGTTGGAGAGACCAAGTTCACTAATTTTTTTTCATTAGGAGGAAAGCAACGTTCAACATTTATAAGAAGTAATTAAAATTTCTTTAAAGAAGTGAAAGCAAAGTCAACTCAGTAAATAATAGTAAACACAAAGTATTCTGGAGACGGCAATGGCACCCCACTCCAGTACTCTTGCCTGGAAAATCTCATGGACGGAGGAGTCTGGTAGGCTGCAGTCCACGGGGTCGCTAGGAGTTGGACACGACTAAGCGACTTCACTTTCACTTTTCACGTTAATGCACTGGAGAAGGCAATAGCAACCCACTCCAGTGTTCTTGCCTGGAGGATCCCAGGGACAGAGGAGCCTGGTGGGCTGCCGTCTCTAGGGTTGCACAGAGTCGGACATGACTGAAGTGACTTAGCATTGCATAAAACAGTTCAATGAATTAGATCAAGGTATTTCTGAAAAATTGTTTTTAAGTTAAAATTTTTTTTCCTTCCAGATTGAGTTGGTGTCATGTATTCTTGGTTATCAAAATACTCATAGCTTTGGGACTTTGAAGTGGTAAATATTCATGATGTGTGAAACAGCATGATACATATCTGTATGACCTTAATTACATACAAATGGATGCTTAGTTGTGAAAATACACAAATGAGACCTAGAAAGATACATCAAATGGTAAACTGCTTATGATTATAAATGACTTTGTTTTTTGTGTCTTGTGTTTTTTGTTTCCTATTATGCACATGTTAACTTTTAAGAAATAAATGTTATTTTTAAAACTTAAAAAAAAAAGCCTACTAAGACACGAGAGTCTAATGATAGATGGAAATCATCACAACCCACGGACGTTTACTGAGTGCCTGTCACACCCTAGTGCTATTTCTGGCTCACTCAGTCCCATCAAGTAGGGCACGGATACCCCAAGTGTTAAGTCACCTGAGACCACAGGATGATAAACATCCAAGCAGAAGGCAAACCCTGCAGGGTTTAAGTCAGGATCCTGGTGACTACCCTTCATTCTTTCTCAGCAACGTATCTCCTTTGAGGTTTATTACATCTCTGCCATTTATCCTGAGGACATCCAAAGATGACAAAGAAAGCTCAGATCCTGTTTTCAGGTGGAGAGAGAGAGGAGGGGCCCCCTGGCTTTGCACATGTGTCCAGACTCGCAGGACCTCTGGTTCCTTTGCTGCGTCTGGTCTGCTATCTCCCAGGAGGCAGATTTGCACAGAGGGGATGCTGACAGCCCTAGCTCTGCAGCTGAAAATCCTTGCTTGGGCAATTATTTCAGTGACCTATTACATGCTGCCCTGATTAGTTTATAAAAACTAGTAGAAAACAAATGGAAGTATATCTATTTACTACCAGAAGATTGAGTGTGCATTGGCAGGCAGATTCTGTACCGCTACTGCCACCTGGGAAACTCTGTCTGAAGATTCAGTTCCGTTTAGTAACTCAGTCAAGCCTGACTCTTTGTGACACACGTCCATCACCAGCTCGTAGAGCTTACTCAAACTCGTGTCCATTGAATCAGCAATGCCATCCAACCATCTCATCCCCTGTCATCTCCTTCTCCTCCCACCTTCAATCTTTCCCAGCATCAGGGTCTTTTCCAGTGAGTCAGTTCTTTACATCAGGTGGCCAAAGTATTGGAGCTTCAGCTTCAGCATCAGTCCTTCCAACTAATATTCAGGACTGATTTCTTTTAGGATGGACTGGTTGGATCTCCTTGTAGTCCAAGGGACTCTCAAGAGTCTTCTCCAACACCACAGTTCAAAAGCATCAATTCTTCGGCACTCAGCTTTCTTTATAGTCTAACTCTCACATCCATACATGACTACTGAAAAGCCCTAACTTTGACTAGATGGACATTTGTTGGCAAAGTAATGTCTCTGCTTTTTAATATGCTGTCTAGTTTGGTCATAGCTTTTCTTCCAAGCAAGCGTCTTTTAATTTCATGGCTGCAGTCACCATCTGCAGTGATTTTGGAGCCCAAGAAAATAGTCTCTTACTGTTTCCATTGTTCTCAGTCTATTTTCCATGAAGGAAAGGGACTGGATGCGATGATCTTAGTTTTCTGAATGCTGAGTTACAAGCCAAACTTTTCACTCTCCTCTTTCACTTTCATCAAGAGTCTCTTTAGTTCTTCTTCACTTTCTGCCATAAGGGTTGTGTTGTCTGCATATCTGAGGTTATTGATATTTCTCCCGGCAATCTTGATTCCAGCTTGTGCTTCATCCAGCCTGGCATTTTGCGTGATGTACTCTGAATATAAGTTAAATAAGCAGAGTAACAATATACAGCCTTGATGTACTTCTTTCCCTATTTGGAACCAGTCTGTTGTTCCATGTCCAGTTCTAACTGTTGCTTCTTGATCTGCAATTAAATTTCTCAGGAGGCAGGTTAGGTGGTCTGGCATTCTCATCTCTTTCAGAATTTTCCACAGTTTGTTGTGATCCACACAGTCAAAGGCTTTGGTGTAGTCAGTAAAGCAGATGTTTATCTGGAACTCTATTGCTTTTTCCATGATCCAGTGGATGTTGGCAATTTGACCTCTGGTTCCTCTGCCTTTTCTAAATCCAGCTTGAACATCTGGAAGTTCATGGCTCATGTACTGTCAAAGCCTGGCTTGGAGGATTTTGAGCATTACTTTGCTAGCATGTTAGATAAGTGCAACTGTGTAGTAGTTTGAGCATTCTTTGGCATTGCCTGTTTTGGGGATTGAAATGAAAACTGACCTTTTCAGTCTTGTGGCCACTGCTCTGTTTTCCAAATTTGCTGGCATACTGAGTGCAGCACTGTCACAGTATCATCTTTTAAGATTTGAAATAGCTCAACTGGAATTTCATCACCTCAACTAACTTTCTTTGTACTGATGCTTCCTCAGGCCCACTTGACTTTGCATTCCAGGATGTCTGGCTCTAGGTGAGTGATCATATCATTGTGGTTATCTGGGTCACGAAGGTCTTTTTTTGTATAGTTCTTCTGTGTATTCTTGCCACCTTTACTTAACATTTTCTGCTTCTGCTAGGGCCATACCATTTCTGTCCTTTATTGTGCGCGTCTTTGCATGGAAGAGTCCCTTGGTATCTTTAATTTTCTTGAAGAGATCTCTAGTATTCTCATTCTATTGTTTTCCTCTATTTCTTTGCATTGATCAATGATCATTTTCTTGTCTCTCCTTGCTATTATTTGGAACTCTGTACTTAAATGGGTATGTCTTTCCTTTCCTCTTTTGCCTTTTGCTTCTCTTCTTTTCTCAGCTATTTGTAAGGCCTCCTCAGACAACCATTTTGGCTTTTTGCATTTCTTTTTCTTGGGGATGGTCTTCATCCCTGCCTTCTGTACAATGTCAGGAACCTCTGTCCACTCTATCAGATCTAATCCCTTGAATCTATTTGTCACTTCCACTGGATAATCATAAGGAATTTGATTTAGGTCATACCCGAATGGTCTAGAGGTTTCCCTACTTTCTTCAATTTAAGTCTGAATTTGGCAATAAGGAGTTCATGATCTGAGCCACAGTCAGCTCCCCATCTTGTTTTTGCTGACTGTATAGAGCTTCTCCATCTTTGGCTGCAAAGAAAATGATCAATCTGATTTCAGTATTGACCACCTGGTGATGTCCATGTGTAGTCTTCTCTTGTGTTGCTGGAAACAGGTATTTGCTATGACCAGTGCAGTCTCTTGGCAAAACTCTGTTAGCCTTTGCCCTGCTTCATTCTGCATTCCAAGGCCAAATTTGCCTGTTACTCCAGGTGCTTCTTGACTTTCTACTTTTGAATTCTAGCCCCCTGTGATGAAAAGGACATCTTTTTTGGGTGGGTTTTTTTTTTTTCCCCTAGAAGGTCTTGTAGGTCTTCATAGAACCATTCAACTTCAGCTTCTTCAGCATTACTGGTTGAGGCATAGACTTAGATTACTGTGATATTGAATGGTTTGCTTTGGAAATGAAGAGAGATCATTCTGTCGTTTTTGAGACTGCACCAAAGTAACTCATTTCAGACTCTTTTGTTAACTATGAGGGCTACTCCATTTCTTCTAAGGGATTCTTGCCCACAGTAGTAGATACAGTGGTCATCTGAGTTGTTTATCCATTCCAGTCCATTTTAGTTCACTGATCCCTAAAATGTCAATGTTCACTCTTGCCATCTCCTGTTTGACCACTTCCAATTTACCTTGATTCATGGACCTAACATTCCAGATTCCTATGCAATACTGTCTTTACAGCATTGGACTTTACTTCCAAAACTGGGCATTGTTTTTGCTTTGGCTTCATCCCTTCATTCTTTCTGGAGTTATTTCTCCACTGATCTCCAATAGCATATTGAGCACCTATTGACCTTGGGAGTTCATCTTTCAGTGTCTTATATTTTTGCCTTTCATACTGTTCATGGGGTTCTCAAGGCAAGAATAGTGAAGTGATTTGGCATTCCCTTCTCCAGTGGGCCACGTTTTGTCAGAACTCTCCACCATGACCCATTTATCTTGGGTGGCCCTACATGGCATGGCTCATGGTTTCATTGCGTTAGACAAGGCTGCAGTCCATGTAATCAGTTTGATTATCTTTCTGTGATCGTGGTTTTCATTCTGTCTGCCCTCTGATGGATAAGGATAACAGGCCTATGGAAGCTTCCTGATGGGAGAGACTGACTGAGGGGGAAACTGGGTCCTGTTCTGATGGGCAGGGCTATGCTCAGTAAATCTTTAGTCCAATTTTCTGTTGACAGATGGGGCTGTGTTCCCTCCCTGTTTTCTGACCTGAGGCCAAACTATGGTGGAGGTGATGGAGATAATGGTGACCTCCTTCCCCCGACCCTGCACCAGGCCACTGCTGACCTCTGCCTCCCCCGCAGACTCCTGGACATTCAAGGGCAAGTCTGAGTCAGTCTCTTGCAGGGTCACTGGTCCTTTCTCCTGGGCCCTGCTGTGCACAAGGTTTTGTGTGTGCGCTCTAAGAGTCCGCTTCCCCAGTCCTGTGCCAGTTCTAGTGCCACCATGGTGGGGTTGATGGTGACCTCCTCCAAGAGGGCTTATGCCACACCCAGGTCTGCTGCACCCAGAGCCCCTGCCCCTGCAGCAGGCCGCTGCTGGCCTATACCTTCTCAGAAGACACTCGACACTCAAGAGCAGGTCTAGCTCAGTCTCTCGGAGCCTCCTGGTGTGCACAGGGTTTTGTTTGAGCCCTCTCGGCATCTCTGATGGGTATGGGGTTTGATTCCTAACCAGATTTTGTCCTTCCTCCTGTCTTGCTGTGGGGCTTCCCCGGTGGCACTAATGGTAACGAACCTGGGTGCCAATGCAGGAGAATTAAGAGACGCTGGTTCGATCCCTGGGCTGGGAAGATCCCCTGGAGGAGGAAGTGACAACCCACTCCAGTGTTCTTGCCTGGAAAACCCCATGGACAGAGAAGCCGGATGAGCTATGGTCCATGGGGTCACAAAGAGTTGGACACGACTAAAGTGACTTAGCACAGCACCATTCTCCTTTGCTCTTGGACATGGGGTACCTTTTTTGGTGGGATTCAGCATTCTCCTGTCAATGGTTGTTCAGCAGCAAGTTTGGACTTATTGCAGGAGAAGATGA
>SJYC01032627.1:0-54821 GCA_006408675.1 Madoqua kirkii | reverse complement strand
CCAATTTACCTTGATTCATGGACCTAACATTCCAGATTCCTATGCAATACTGTCTTTACAGCATTGGACTTTACTTCCAAAACTGGGCATTGTTTTTGCTTTGGCTTCATCCCTTCATTCTTTCTGGAGTTATTTCTCCACTGATCTCCAATAGCATATTGAGCACCTATTGACCTTGGGAGTTCATCTTTCAGTGTCTTATATTTTTGCCTTTCATACTGTTCATGGGGTTCTCAAGGCAAGAATAGTGAAGTGATTTGGCATTCCCTTCTCCAGTGGGCCACGTTTTGTCAGAACTCTCCACCATGACCCATTTATCTTGGGTGGCCCTACATGGCATGGCTCATGGTTTCATTGCGTTAGACAAGGCTGCAGTCCATGTAATCAGTTTGATTATCTTTCTGTGATCGTGGTTTTCATTCTGTCTGCCCTCTGATGGATAAGGATAACAGGCCTATGGAAGCTTCCTGATGGGAGAGACTGACTGAGGGGGAAACTGGGTCCTGTTCTGATGGGCAGGGCTATGCTCAGTAAATCTTTAGTCCAATTTTCTGTTGACAGATGGGGCTGTGTTCCCTCCCTGTTTTCTGACCTGAGGCCAAACTATGGTGGAGGTGATGGAGATAATGGTGACCTCCTTCCCCCGACCCTGCACCAGGCCACTGCTGACCTCTGCCTCCCCCGCAGACTCCTGGACATTCAAGGGCAAGTCTGAGTCAGTCTCTTGCAGGGTCACTGGTCCTTTCTCCTGGGCCCTGCTGTGCACAAGGTTTTGTGTGTGCGCTCTAAGAGTCCGCTTCCCCAGTCCTGTGCCAGTTCTAGTGCCACCATGGTGGGGTTGATGGTGACCTCCTCCAAGAGGGCTTATGCCACACCCAGGTCTGCTGCACCCAGAGCCCCTGCCCCTGCAGCAGGCCGCTGCTGGCCTATACCTTCTCAGAAGACACTCGACACTCAAGAGCAGGTCTAGCTCAGTCTCTCGGAGCCTCCTGGTGTGCACAGGGTTTTGTTTGAGCCCTCTCGGCATCTCTGATGGGTATGGGGTTTGATTCCTAACCAGATTTTGTCCTTCCTCCTGTCTTGCTGTGGGGCTTCCCCGGTGGCACTAATGGTAACGAACCTGGGTGCCAATGCAGGAGAATTAAGAGACGCTGGTTCGATCCCTGGGCTGGGAAGATCCCCTGGAGGAGGAAGTGACAACCCACTCCAGTGTTCTTGCCTGGAAAACCCCATGGACAGAGAAGCCGGATGAGCTATGGTCCATGGGGTCACAAAGAGTTGGACACGACTAAAGTGACTTAGCACAGCACCATTCTCCTTTGCTCTTGGACATGGGGTACCTTTTTTGGTGGGATTCAGCATTCTCCTGTCAATGGTTGTTCAGCAGCAAGTTTGGACTTATTGCAGGAGAAGATGAGTGCACACCCTTCTACTCTGCCATCTTAAATGTCCTTTACTCTGGAGCCAATCTCCGTTCATGGAGCTGAGAGGAGTGCTTTGCGCGAGAAGTGCCCCTGCCACTGAAGGCCAGGAAGTGGTGCAGGAGCCTGCACAGCGTGACAGGAACCCTGACTCGGCCCCGAAGCGGGGTGGTGATGGCTGTTCAGCCACCGCACTCCAAAAGCTCTGGTCAGGAGGAGCGCCTGAAGAGGACCAGCCTCCTGGTATGTTGACCTTGGACCTGTGGATTATATCTCTCAAATGTAAGAAACTTATAATATATATTATCATTTTAACTTTTGCTGAACACTTAGTAGGCACCGGGTCTCCTGCCTCATGTGGATTCCTTGGTGTAGCTGTCACAGCCACCTGCTGGGTGTGTGTGTGTGTGTGTGTGTGTGTGGTCATTGCATCTCCATTTAACAGATGAGAAAACAGAGGCCCACAGGAGTAATTTGTCCATATCATGTGGTTTTAAGTGTTGCTGGGACATAGACTAAGTAATCGAATATTCTGGATGTTGAGAATCTGTGCCTCAGTCAGATGCTTGCTCAGCATGTGCTGGATGGCCAGTTAGGAGGAAAAGGTAAAAAATAAAGCCTGCAAAGCAGGGTTTCCCCAGGGGTCCAGTGGTCAAGACTGTATTTCCAAGGCAGGAGTTGAGGGTGTGATCACTGGTCGGGGAACTTGATCCTGCATACCTTGGGTATTGCCAAAAAATTTTTTTAAATCCTCCAAAATGTGTGCACAATGTTAACACACGTGTGTGTGTGTGTGTGTGTGTGTGTGCGCGCGCACGCGCGCGCACATGTGCACACTAAGTTGCTTCAGTCATGTCCAACTCTTTGTGACCCTGTGGACTGTAGCCCACCAGGCTCCTCTGTCCGTGGGATTATCCAGGCAAGAATACTGGAGTGGCTTGCCTGCCCAAGCCCCCCTCCAGGGGATCTTCCGAACCCAGGGACTAAACTCACATCTCTTATATCTCCTGCACTGGCAGACTGATTCTCTACACTAGTGCCACCTGGGAAGCCCAATATTGGCAATATACCACCTCATGAAAAATTGGGCCTAGGGACTTCCCTGGTGGTGCAGCAGTTAAGAATCTGCCTGCCAACGAAGGGGACACGTGATGGATCCCTGGTCAGGAAAGATCCCACATGCTGCGAAGCAACCAAGCCCGTGTCCCACAGCTGCTGAGCCTGAGCGCTGCAACAGGAGAAGCCGCTGCCTGGGAAGCCGGTGCACCGCAGCTATAGAGGAGCTCCTGCTCAACACAGTGAGAGACAGCTCGCACAGCAGCGAAGACCTGGGGCAGCCATAATAAATACATAAATAAAATTATTTAAAAAATTAGCCTAAAGAGCAGGGTGTGATTGGGAAGTTTATACTTTTTTGGGATTTTTTTTGACTTGATGGTAACAGAAGTCTGTTTTCCTACAGTTATATTAAAAAAAAAAACACAAAACTTAAAAGTGTTAGGATAAAATTTGTGTTGCCAGGATGATTCCACTTTTGGAAAGAAAAACCCTGAAGTCCATGTTCATATTTATTTAGTTACCATTCAGTCGGGATTTACTGTGTGTCAGGCAGAATATTAAATGCTTTGTATTCATTTAATTTAATCTCATTTAATCAAAACAGTTCCCTTGAGGGAGAATCTATATTCCCCATGTACATCTGTGGAGTTGAACATCAAGCGGCTTAGCCAAGGTCAGGGGACCTGTCAGTGGCAGGTATGGAATTCAAATTTAGCTCAGTTTTACTTCAAAGCCATTCTCTCTGCTTATTTCTTTTTCTGCTCTGGACGTTTGTCTTTCTCTCTCTAAACACACATACACACACACACATGCAAACACACATGCAGGTATGCATACACAGAAAGAAGGCAGAAAGGGAGCACAGAAGAGTCACAGTGACTATCTCTGGCTCATAGTAGCACATGCCATTTTATCTTCTTTTATGTCTTTCTACATATTTTCAATGTTTTAGAATGAGTTTATATTAAGAAAACTCTAGCCAATGATCTTTTTTGTACAAATACACGTGTTTTCGAGTCAGCAGGATATTCGAGTTCTGGTGTCAGGCTTCAGAGCCTCTGGCTGTGGGCCTCTTTTAAAAAATCTGTTAAAAAATAAGAGAGGAGCCAGTACCTTTGCTTCTTGGAGCTCTCTAATCCGTCCTATAATACCAGGCTTTGTAGGAAAGTTCTGCACATAAATCCCATAAAATCCCATAATGTGGAGCTGACACTGAGCCTACCCAGAACAAAACCTGCTAATGATCTCAGCTTGCCAGGAGCCTGCAGAAGGCTCAGACCTGTCACAGCCCCCTTGCCTGCCTCCCACCTAAGCCCTTTCTAATAAGGACTCTTTTCATGAGTTTATAAACAACACTTTGTTTGGATCACGTTGGGCTTCCATTTCATCTTACTTGAATGGTGAATGGCTGGGGGCTGGGAGGGGCTGAGGCTGGTCCTGGAGTTTTGGGACCCAGAGAAAATCACAGGTTTGTAAATCCAGCTATGGTGACCTACCTCCTGGCTCCAGCCCTCCGCCTCCCTCAGAGACTGGACCTTCATTGCAACTGCTCTGGGTGATGAGGGTGACAAGAGTGGGCTGGAGTGGAGTAAATGTTGGCTGCCCCCTGTTAGTGGTACTGGGGAGAGGGTTTTCCCCTATAAAACCTGACACAACTTTGGGCCAGATAGATAAACACTCTGTGCCTCCACTTCCTCATATTGAAAGGGAGTGTTGCATAAATCACTTTTCTGGGCTGTTGTAAAACCACTGAGGCTGCCTGACACTTGATTGGTGACCTTCTTTCCCTCTTTTGTTCCCCCACCCCTGCTGGATCATAAAGAAGGCTGAGTGCTGAAGAATTGATGCTTTTGAACTGTAGAATTGGAGAAAACTCCTGAGAGTCCCTTGGACTGCAAGAAGTTCAAACCAGTCAATCCTAAAGGAACTCCACTCTGAATATTTACTAGAAGGACTTATGCTGAAGCTGAAGCTCCAATACTCTGGCCACCTGATGCGAAGAGCTGACTCATTGGAAAAGCCCCTGATGCTGGGAAAGATTGAAGGCAGGAGGAGAAGGAGATGACAGAGGGTGAGATGGCTGGATGGCATCACTGACTCAATGGACATGAGGTGAGGGAACGCCGGGAGATAGTGAAGGACAGGAAAGCCTGGCATGCTGCAATCCACGGGTTTGCAAAGTGCTGGACATGACTTAGTGACTGAACAACAACCAGCAAGTGTTGCTTCACAATGTTGTGTTAGTTTCTGCTGTATAGCGAAGTGAGTCAGCTCTGTGTTTACATTTATCCCCTCTTTTTTAAATTTTCTTCCCATTTAGGTCACTAAAGACCACTGAGTAGAGTTCCCTGTGCTATACAGTAAGTTCTCATTAGTTATCCGTCTTATACATAGTATAACTAGTGTACACATGTCAATCCCAATCTCCCAGTTCACCCCCCGCCCTTGGTATCCTTAACGTTTGTTCTCTACATCTGTGTCTCTATTTCCACCTTGCAAATAAGATCATCTTTACCATTTTTCTACATTCCACATATTAAAAGCTTTTAAACTGTAGGTCTGAAAAGACTTACAGGAAAGTTGCAAAAATGGAACCAAGAATCCCTGTGTAGTCTTTACTACGTGTTAACATTCAAAAGAGTCGGACACGACTGAGTGACTAAACTGAACATTTTATATTTACATTATCTGTAGGTCCATCTGTCCATCCATCCATCCATCTGTCTATCATTCTCTATACTTGTTTTGGGAGAATACACTGTGAACCTGATTGCCTAAGAGTCTCAAAGTTTTTAGCATATATGTCTTAAAAACAAGAAGTGGCTATTACATGACTACAGTCCTTTTAAATCAAAATCAGGAAGTGGATGTGGTTACACTACGATTATGTAATCTACAGGCCTTATTCAGATTTTGCCAGCTGTGACACTAACATCCTTTATAACAGAAGAAAAACAATCGTTCTGGTCTGGGATCCAGTCCAGGGGCACACATGGTACTTCCTTGCCATGCCTCTTTGGGCTCCTTCAGTTTCTGGTCTTCTGCTTCTCTTTGTCTGTCATGACCTTGACATTTTTGAAAAGTACAGGTTCTTCTGGACTGACTTGTGTCTTCCCTAAATGCATACATTGGAGCCCTAATAACCAGGAACTCAGGATGCGAACTGCGTTTGGAGGCAGAGCCTTTCATGAAGTGACTACATTGCAATGAGGCTGTGAGGTGGGCTCTGATCCAGTCTGGCTGGTGTCTAGAAGAGGAAATCTGGACAGAAAAAGGGACCGCAAGGATGTATGTGCATGGGGGAAAGACCATGCGAGGACCCAGGGAGTAGGCGGTCATCTGCAAGCAAGAGAGGGAGGTTTTGGGAGAAACCACACCTTGATCTAGGACTTCTAGACCCCAGAATTTTGAGAAAATACATTTCTCTTGTTTAAGCTTCCCAGTCTGTGGTGTTCTATTATGGCGGCTGGAGCAAAGTAACACGCAGGTCAGTGATTTTGTAAACATCCCTCCACTTGGTCGTGCCTCATTCTTAGTCATTTCTTCGTGTCGTCAGGGATATCCCTAGATGGTTTTCACTCATTTTGACTCATTCTGCCATATTCAGGCAAACAAGGTAGAAACTGGGCTTCCCTGCTGGCTCAGCGGTAAGGAGCCTGTCTGCAAAGTAGGAGCTGCAGGCTCAATCCCTGATCAGGAAGATCCCCTGGAGGAGGGCATGGCAACCCACTCCAGTATTCTTACCTGGAGAATCCCATGGACAGAGGAACCTGGTGGGCTACAGTCCAAGGGGTTGCAAAGAGTCAGACACTGAAGCAACTCAGCAGGCACACGCATGAACGCAGAAACTATCCCTGTATGTGCCATCTTCTTGAGGTACTTTTTTTTTTTTTTGTAGAAAGTGCTGAAATACATTATTCATATTTTTTGTATTAAGAACTTTTCTTCCCTTTGTACATGAAGAAGTCCTACTTATTGGAGCTAAATTGCCCAATACAGGTACCAGCATTCACATAGCAGCAGCAGGCAAATAGTACAAGGATGAATGGCCTTGTCTGATGGTTCCAGCCTGATACCTCCTACTCATTCCAGTGACATATATACTTCATATAGCAATATGGGGATTTTTATTTTAGCTATAAGCAAAGCCTTGAAAATACTGCTGTTTCATTAAATTTGGAGTGCCGTTAATATATTATTTACATCTGGAAAAAGAAGCTCTTCCTATATGCCAGGCTGTGCTGAGGGCTTTACTTTCACAGACCTCAGAACAACCCATTGAGCTATGGGTTGTATTGTACCCACTTTACAGATAAGGAATACTGAACATGGAAGAGTTACAGCCACATAGCTAAGAGGTGGAGGAGCCAGGCAATTTGACCCCAGAGGCTGTGGGTCAGAAAAAGTGAGTCCAGGAAATGTAAAACTAATTCAACTACATGAAGCACAACCAAGAAGGAGAATTCACAACCACCAGAGTCCTGTAGGTCAAGGGCAGAAGCTGTGGAGTCTGCCTCTGTTTGCAGGGAACTCATACTTAGGCATGTGTATCTTAAGGCTCAGTTGACCCAACATCACTTCTAATGAAGCTCTTATGGCAGTTTCTCCCCTCCCACCCACCAACTGAGCCTTCTCCCCTTTTTGAACCTATAGGAACAACAATAGCTGTTATTTATTAGGTATATATTATATGCTGTTTTTTTCCCCTAGTAGATTTATCAGTAGAACTCATTTGTCAAAGAGAAAACCACAGGCCTCAAGTTTCATCACTTGTGCTAAAGCCTGTGATGCTAAACCTAGACTCAAAATCTGACTTAGTTGCAGTTCTGACCTTCCCCAGATGTAACCTTAATTGATCAGCTTGAAATTTTCTGGACAGGACCAATGAGGTAATCTGTCATGTGGGCCCTCTCTACTCCCTGCCTCCCGCCAAGATCAGACAGTCTATATGATACAGACCCTGCTTCCCCAAAAGAAGATGTCTTGACTCCAAATATAGCTTTATTTTTTTTTTCCTTTTAAAAATATATTTTGAAAACATTTATTTATTTGCTTTTGGCTGTGCTGGGTCTTCGTTGCTCTGCAGGTTTTTCTCTGGTTGCAGAGAGCTGGGGATCCTCTCTAGCTTTGGTGTGCGGGTTCTCATTATGTGGCTTCTCTTGTCATGGAGCACAGGCTCTAGGGAACACGGTCCAGGGACTGAACCCATGTCTCCTTCCTTGGCAGGCAGATTCTTTACCACTGAGCATCCAGGGAAGCCCCTTTTCTTCTCTTGCCCCAGCCTTCTCTTTATAAAAGCCTTCCACTTTGTTCCACTCCTTGGGACCCCCTTGTAGTTTTTATTTTATATTTTAAAACTCCTAGTCTTTTTCTTTTGGCTGCACAGTGTGGCATGTGGGATCTCAGTTCCCAGACCAGAGATCGAACCCATGCCCCCCTGCATTGGAAGTGTGGAGTCTTAACCATCGGACCACCAGCGAAGTCCCCCTTCTAGTTTTTAGATGCCTGAACCATGAATTGGTGAATTAAGTCAATTAGATCTTCAAATTTACCAGTTAAATCTTGTTTTCATAATAATTTAATGCTCACAACAACCCAGTGACGGAGGTGGGCACAAACCCAATTTACAGATATAGAAATGGATGGCAGGTGAAATAACTTGTCTAAATCTTCTGGCAAATTGAGAGCTCTTTGAGGGTCTGGGTTGGGCTGGCTTTGTGGGCCTGTGACCTGTGCAAGTCACACGAGGTCCCACACTTGGTTGAATGCTTGACTATTACCATCTTTAAATTCTTAATAGTTTTTGAACAAGGAAAATAAATTTTGCATTTTGCACTTAGCCTTCCACATGATGCAGCCAGTCCTGGACACGTGAACATCTGGCTCTGGACACCTTGCACAACTTCTCCTCTGTGCCCATTGACGACAGCTATCAGATCACCAGAGACAATGCACTGCGTGTGTTCATCTACACGCTGGTCTCCATCCCCAGCCTGCGGACCACGAGGGGCCTGGGTGGTGTCTTAAGCACTCAGCACAGAACCTAGCACAGTGGATAAGTGAAGGAAATGTTTCTTGCGCAAACTGACTAACGGTCTAACAGATTATAGATTCAGCTCTGCTGCTGCTGCTAAGTCACTTCAGTCGTGTCCGACTCTGTGCGACCCCATAGACGGCAGCCCAACAGGCTCCTCCGTCCCCGGGATTCTGCAGGCAAGAACACTGGAGTGGCTTGCCATTTCCTTCTCCAGTGCATGAAAGTGAAAAGTGAAAGTGAAGTCGCTCAGTGTCCGACACTTCGCGACCCCATGGACTGCAGCCCACCGGGCTCCTCGGTCCGTGGGATTTTCCAGGCAAGGAATATACAGAAACTTCAGTTGCCTAGAGCCAAGAGACCAGAAGGGGGAGCGCTCACGCCCTGTAATGATAGCAGAACGCAGTAGGAAGAAGAACGACTCTTCTTTCCTGGGGCCAAATCAGCTGATGAAAAGCCAAGGACTCTTCATTTATAATGCATGTGTGTTAAGTCAGAGGCCTCTGACTCTTTGTGACCCCATGGGCTGTCCATGGGGATTCTCCAGGCAAGAATACTGGAGTGGGTTGCCATGCCCTTCTCCAGAGGATCTTTCCGACCCAGGGATCGAACCCATCTCTTACATCTCCTGAATTGGCGCGCAGGTTCTTTCGCGCAGGTTCTTTACCATCAGCACCACCTGGAAAGCCCCCCTCTCAACTTCCTTTTCCCTTCTATGAAAGCATCTCCTTCCCTTGCAGTGGGGGGACTTGCATGTTGCCCACCCAGCTTGCAGACCTTGACTTGCAGTTCTCTGCTCATCCTGAATAAATCATCTTTGCTGGAGGAATAGCTGATAGTCTGTTTTGGGTCAACACAACTGAGATGAAAGAGGGCCAAGTGCCCAAGATGGAGGTTTCCTCCAGGGCTGCCCCAGCAGCTGAGCAGCAGCTCATCACGTTCTGCCTCCTTCCTGCCCCCAGATTCAGACTTTCAAATTAGCCCCTTGTCTGTGACTGTGGCAGGCTGGGGAGGAGGGGGAGGAGAACAAGCTGGAAAGAAAGGCTTCTCCCCTGAAGGAAACAAAGACCTCTGTTGTGGACAGGGGAAGGTGTGGGGCAGGGAAGTGCCTGCTGCTTTGCATAAAAACTCAGGTCACCTAAACCACAGTCACTCTCCAAAGGCTGCCTGGATTCAGAAAGCCTGGTCATTCTCCAGGGACTCACACAGATGGTCCTTTCAGAAGGTGCAGGGGCCACCTGGAGAGTTCCTGGAGAGCAGCCAGTCCCTCCTCACTTCTACCCATCCCTCAAGCCCCAGATAAATGCCACCTCTTCCCAGAGGCCCCCCTCCACAGCCCCCTCAACACCCCGCTGCCCCAGATTGTCCCCAGGCAGAGTAGTTCATCCCAAACTATGTGTTCACACGTTGGGTTTCTAATGAATTTTACATTATGGTTTGGGGTTCCCTTTATAGGAACTGATCCCCAAGACTGTGAGAACATAAGGATTATTAATCAACATACTCTATCTGTATCCTCCATCTTTGAAACCTCAGTCCCTCATTCCCTCTGGTTTTTTACTTAATGTCACCTCCTCAGTGAAGCCTTCCAGGAAGCCTCTTGACCCTGTGACATCACCTCGCTCTCATTTTACACCCCCCTTCACTGTCTATCTCCCTCTCTTCCTCATTTTCCTCATTAACAATTCTCATCTGACTTACTGTATTTGAATTGTTTGTTTAGCATCTGTGTCCCTCCTTTGGGTGTCAGCTCCCTGACCACAGGAATTTATCTGCTCATCACTGTTGTGTCCCAGGACCAGAACAGGGCCAAGCCCCTAGTAAGTGTTCAGTAAATATTTATGGGGTGGGCTGATTCCCATTTTACTGGTAAGAAAACTGAGGCTTGGGAAAGTCAAGTCACCAGGCCATGTGGCTGGTGAGAGGCAGTCAGTCTTTCATTAGAAACCCACAGGGCTTCAAAAGATTTAAAATGGCATTTCCATGTGACCCAGAAATTCCACTTCTGGGCATATACCCAAGATAAGTGAAAACATACATGCTAGTCACTTCAGTCCTGACTCTTTGGGACCCCGTGGACCATAGCCCACCAGACTCCTCTGTCCCTGGATTTTCTAGGCAAGAATACTGGAGTGGGTTGCTATGCCCTCCTCCAGGGGATCTTCCTGACCCAGGGATCAAACCCACATTGCTTATGTCTCCTGCATTGGCAGGTGGGTTCTTTACCAGCAGTGCCACACAAAAACTTTTATATGAATGTATGTAGCAGCACTATTTACAATAGCCAAAAACTAGTGTCTGTCAACTGATAAATGGATAAAACAAGTGTGGTGTGTCCATCAATACAATAGTATGCACTATAAAAAAAAAAGTACTGATACATAATGCTACAACATAGATGAATCTTAAAAACATTATGCCAGCGTGAAAAAATCCATACACTCTTCAAAAGTGACAGATGGATTTTTTGGTCTCTTTGTATCTTTTTGTCCAGACCTGGCCCCAGCCACACATGTTGGAAGTTATTTTCAGTCCTATACAGTTTCTTTGTATTTTGTTGCTCAAGGAGAGATGTTCCAAGTGCAATCACTGCAGCAAAGGGTCCCAGGGTCCCAGGTTCCCAACCTGTCTCATTCTCTGCTGAGAGACTCTACGTCCTTATTATTAGGGGACAAGGCACTGAAGGTCTCTTCTTCTGAGACTTCTTCCTGCTGATCAGGAGCCACAGACTTAGCCTACCCTAGATGTGTCCCTTGCTGACTCTTCCAAGGACCTATAGTGACCAGGGTCACTTTCAGCTGGGATGCTCTGAATTCCTTGAGCCACCACGAGCCTTACTTCAAACTGTTGGAACTGGCCTGATCCCTGGACATACTCCTATTCTCACCTGATATAAAGAACAAACTTGCCCCCTGACCACAGGAAGTGAGCAAGCAAGGGCACCTGTTGTTTACTTTCATTGCCACCTCCCCTAGTAAAGGCTTGTCTGGAAAAAAAAATAAGTCAGACATTAAAGACCACATATTATATGATTTCATTTGTATGAAATGTCCCAAGTAGGCAAAACCATACTGATAGAAAGTAGATTAGTGGTTGCTGGAGATGGGGAGGCGGTTGAGTGACTGCTAGCGGCACAGGGTTTTTGGCGGCGGTGGGTAATGAAAATATTCTATAAAGTTGATTGTGTTGATGGTCGCACAACTCTGAATATGCTAAACACCACTGAATCATATACTCTAGGTCATGTATGGATGTGAGAGTTAGACCATGAAGAAAGCTGAGCACTGAAGAATTGATGCTCTCGAACTGTGGTGCTGGAGAATACTCTTGAGAGTCCCTTGGACTGCAAGGAGATCAAACCAGACAATCCTAAAGGAAATCAACCCTGAATATTTGTTGGAAGGACTGATGCCTTCAGCATGTACTTTGGCCATCTGATGTGATGAGCCAACTCACTGGAAAAGACCCTGATGCTGGGAAAGATTGTGGGCAGAAGGAGAACAGGGAGACAGAGGATAGGATGGTTGGATGGCATCACTGACTCAATGGACATAATTCTGAGCAAACTCTGGGAGATAGTGAAGGACAGAGGAGTCTGATGTCCTGCAGTCTATGGGGGTCACAAAGAGTTGGACATGACTTAGCAACTGAACAACAACAACAACAACAAAATGAATTGTATGGCATGTGAATTATATCTCAGTAAATGAAGAGAAACGCTGGACTGGAAGAAACACAAGCTGGAATCAAGATTGCTGGGAGAAATATCAATAACCTCAGATATGCAGATGACACCACCCTTATGGCAGAAAGTGAAGAGGAACTAAAAAGCCTCTTGATGAAAGTGAAAGTGGAGAGTGAAAAAGTTGGCTTAAAGCTCAACATCCAGAAAACAAAGACCATGGCATCCGATCCCACCACTTCATGAGAAATAGATGGGGAAACCGTGGAAACAGTGTCAGACTTTATTTTTGGGGGATCCAAAATCACTGCAGATGGTGATTGCAGCCATAAAATTAAAAGATGCTTACTCCTTGGGAGAAAAGTTATGACCAACCTAGATAGCATATTCAAAAGCAGAGACATTACTTTGCCAACTAAGGTCTGTCTAGTCAAGGCTATGGTTTTTCCTGTGGTCATGTATGGATGTGAGAGTTGGACTGTGAAGAAGGCTGAGCGCCAAAGAATTGATGCTTTTGAACTGTGTTGTTCGAGAAGACTCTTGAGAGTCCCTTGGACTGCAAGGAGATCCAATCGATGCGTTCTGAAGGAGATCAGCCCTGGAATTTCTTTGGAAGGAATGATGCTAAAACTGAAACTCCAGTACTTTGGCCACCTCATGTGAAGAGTTGACTCATTGGAAAAGACTTTGATGCTGGGAGGGATTGGGGGCAGGAGAAGAAGGGGACAACAGAGGATGAGATGGCTGAATGGCATCACTGACTCGGTGGACGTGAGTCTGAGTGAACTCCGGGAGTTGGTGATGGACAGGGAGGCCTGGCGTGCTGCAATTCATGGGGTCGCAAAGAGTTGGATACGACTGAGCAACTGAACTGAACTGAAATGAAAGTTGCTCAGTTGTGTCCGAGTCTTTGCGATCCCATGAACTATATACATTCCATTGAATTCTCCAAGCCAGAATACTGAAGTGGATAGCCTTTCCTTTCTCCAGGGGATCGTCCCAATTCAGGGATAGAACCCAGGTCTCCTGCATTGCAGACAGATTCTTTACCAGCTGAGTCACCAGAGAAGCCCAAGAATACTGGAGTGGGTAGCCTATCCCTTCTCCAGCAGATCTTTCTGATCCAGGAATTGAACTGGGGTCTCCTGCACTGCAGGCAGATTCTTTACCAACTGAGTTATCAGGGAAGTCCATATCTCAATAAAGCTGTTATTTAGAAAAGAAAAACCCCATGGGGGCTCCATACCGGGTTGGAGGGATAAGATGTCCAGTGAAAGTAGGCATGGATCCTGCCCTCTCTCTTCATTAACAGTGGGGAGGCAGAAAGAAGTCATTGGTCACAGAAACAAATTCACATTTGTGGAGATGTCCCAAAGGAGGAGGAGATGGAGGGTGCAGAGTGCAGGGCAGGTAAGTGGGAGTTTGCCCAGGGTAAAGTAAGAGCTCCTATACCTTGGCCACCTGATGCGAAGAGCCGACTCATTGGAAAAGCTCTTGATCCTGGGAAAGATTGAGGGCATGAAGAGAAGCGGGGAACAGAGGATGTGATGGGTGGATGGCATCACTGACTCAACGGACATGAGTTTGAGCAAACTCTGGGAGGTAGTGAAGGACAGGGAAGCCTGGCATGCTACAGCCCACAGGGTCACAGAGTCAGACGACTGAGAAACTGAGCAACAAGAAAGTAGGTGAGGTTGGGACAAGTTTCCTGGAGGAGAGAAGACCACCTCGGCTCCCTGTCCCCAGCACTCGGAAGGCCTAGGCCACACTGTCGCCAGGCAGACTGTGTACTTGAAGCTCCACCTGGGGCAGGCAGGAGACCCTCCACAGGGGCTGGCACTTGTGAGGATGTTTTATTGTATTGCATCGCTTAGTCAATGGCACCCCACTCCAGCACTCTTGCCTGGAAACTCCCATGGACCGAGGAGCTTGGTGGGCTGCAGTCCATGGGGTCGCTAAGAGTCAGATACTACTGAGCGACTTCACTTTCACTTTTCACTTTCATGCACTGGAGAAGGAAATGGCAACCCACTCCAGTGTTCTTGCCTGGAGAATCCCAGGGATGGGGGGAGCCTGGTGGGCCTCCGTCTATGGGGTCGCACAGAGTCGGACACAACTGAAGCGACTGAGCAGCAGCAGATCACTTAGTCACTAAGTCCTGTCTAACTCTTTGCAACACTATGGTCTGTAGCCCTCCAGGCTTCTCTGTCCGCGGGATTTTCCAGGAATAATACTGGAATGAGTTGCCATTTCCTTCTCCAGGGGGTCTTCCTGACCCAGGGATAGAACCTGCGTCTCCTGTACTGGAGGGCAGATTCTTTACCACAGAGCCACCTGAGGATGCCTTCTGCTTTTTAAAACCCTGGGTGGTAGCCAGACTGGTTTAGATTCAGCTGTAGTGAGTTGAAATGTAGCTCCCTCAAAAGATAGGCTAGACTTCCGTGGCCGTCCAGTAGATAAGGCTCGGCCTGCCATCGCAGGGCACATGGTTTTGATCTCCGGTCCAGGAAGATTCCACATACCATGGAGCAACTAAGCCCGTATGTCACAACCCCTCAACCCACGAGCCTCTTGAACCTGTGTGCTGCAGCTACTGAAGCTCAAGTGCCCAGAGCCTGTGCTCCGCAACAAGAGAAGCCATCACAACGAGAAGCCCATGGATCGCAACTAGACAGTAGCCCCCGCTTTCCACAGCTAGAGAAAGCCTGTTCACAGCTACAAAGACCCAGAGCAACCAAACACAAAGAAAGAAAGAAAGAAAAGAAAAGAAAAGAAAAAAAACCCCAGCACAACCAGAAGTAAAGAAAGAAAAGCTATGTTCACATCCTAATGGAGGTTAAACTAAGAATCTAGATACTCTAGATTACCCGAAAGGACTCTAAATCCAAAGACATGTCGTTATAAGAGAAGAGAGACACACAGAGAAGAGGATAAAGGCCTATGAGGGCAGAAGCAGAGACTGGCGTGAGATGGCCACAAGCCCAGGTCCATATGGAGCTTCCAAAAGCTGCAAGAGGTGGGGAGCAAGTCTCCCCTACAGTGTCAGAGTGGGAGTGCCCTGGTCCACACCTTGACCTTGGCACTTCTGGCCTCTAGGATGGTGAGAATCAATTTCTGTCATTTTGAGTCATGTTGGTGGGAATTTGTTAGAGCACCTCCAGGGAATAACTCCACCTGCCTTCTGCATTTCCCAGCTGCCTTACCTGGAACACATTTCCTAATGCTCTGAGGCGTGAGTTCCTCAGTTTTGCAATGGGGACATCAAAAGTGCCTATGCCAGAGGGTGTGTAGGAACTTGGTGAGATGATCTATGTAAAGCTCTCAGAGAAAGGCTTGGCACTCTCCCTTAGTACCTCTCACTTGGCCTGAACCACACTTCTGTCTCCCTGAAGGGTCACAAAAGAACTTTAGAAGCCCCCATGCCAGCCTCCATGCATGCTCTGTCATACCTGGCAGAGGACTTGGATTCATTAGGGACTATCAGGGTTGCGATGTAGGAAATGCTGCTAATGACCACTTGTGATGTCATTTTTAACCCTGTTAAAAGGGAAAGCAGGATCTCACAAAGGTCAGACCACAGATACTAGGTTCAGACTTCTTAAGTTTAGATTCCTGCTCTGTGACTTTGGGCAAATTTATTAAACTGTCTATGCCTCAGTTTCCTGACCTGTAAAATGGGTAGGGTATTCATCATGCTACTACCCTTCAGTATTTGTAAATGCATAGATTGGTGCTAGAAGATGTTGAGTGGTGGTTAACCAAAGGACAGACTCAATTAGGAGGACATTCCTTTGAATCTGAAAACTAACCAAGTTTCCACTTAAGGCAAAACTGCCTCTTTGCTCTTGCCCTGACCCTGCCTCCAAGTGGAGGCTCACCCCCAGGAGAGCTCTCAGGCAGCACATTGCTCAGGATTTTCCCAGGCAACACTTCTGAAGGCTGGGAGGGTGGATGCGTGCCTTGACCCTTGCCCTTGTGTGCCTGGGTTTCTCCCTGGAAGACGTATCCAGCTTTGCACTGTGAGCCTTCTCAGGCCACGACAGAAATGCTGCTGCTGCTGCTAAGTCCTTTCAGTCGTGTCCGACTGTGCAACCGAAATGCCGCATCAACCCCAATAACACATCACAGGGCCTGTTTTCTCAAGGGCCCTGCCCTCCGAATTCTTGGAATTCTTGGGCTAATGGGAGTATCTCCCAAGGGCTCTGGGTCCCCTGGGCTGATTCACCCAGCAGGGGGCTCCGGCTGCAGTCTGATGGGATGTGGACTTCCCACTGTCTCGTGAAGCTAGGCGCATCCTGGTGGGGCTCAGGCCCTACCTCACCTTCCCTGCCAGCTAGCATCCCAGAATTTTGTCCTTTGCAAAGGGTGGAGGGGCTGGCGCTACCACATTGCACACCCTAGAAAATGTAGCACTCCTCCCCAGGTACCTGGCCTGAGACGGGAGGGACTCTGAGCCCTTCAGGGTTGGGCACCTAATGCCTCTCACATGATCTGGGTAGCTTTCAGTCTCCCTGAACTCATTTTCTCACTGGTAAAATGGGGTTCCTAGCATTCACCTAACAGCATGGGGTAGAATTCGGGGCCACAGCCTTGCTGTGCTTGGTGTCCCCAAAAGACAGAGTGTGATCCGAGCCCAGTCTGGATGACGCGTCCTCACGGCTCTTGGGAACCTCGGGTGGCTGAGTACAGGAACCACTGGTTTGCCATCCAGAGTGCCTTCTATTGTTTTTCCTCCCTGGAGTCCTGTTTCAGAAACTTGGTTCAAAACTCTGCTGTGACCAGTGATGCTCCACATGCTTCCAGATTTCAAATTCCAGAAAGGCACCCATCCATCAGTTCAGGTGTGTTGACCAAACCTCTGAGTGCCACGAGCTTTGGGAGGGGGGCCCTGGAGGGTGAGCCTTCTTCTACCTGTCTGTCCATTGGTCCATTTGTCTGCCAGTCTATCTATCCATGATGGATTAGATGGCTGAGTCCTCCTGCTTCCTGGCTCTGTAAACAGAGGCAAGTTAGGTAATCTTGTGCTCATCTATATGGGGATGATCCCAGTACCTATCTTTTAGGTGGTGGCTGGCACTAATAAAATTTACACAGGTAAGGGACTTAACTGGCTTCTCTGGTGGCTCAGATGGTAAAGAATCCTCCTGCAATGTGGAAGACCTGGGTTCGATCCCTGGGTTGGGAAGATTCCCCAGGAGAAGGGAATGGCAACCCACTCCAGTATGCTTGCCTGGAGAATCCCATGAGCAGAGGAGCTTGACGGGATACAGTCCATGGGGTTGCAAAGAGTCAGACACGACTGAACAACTAAGCACAGCACAGCAAGGGACTTAACAGCTGTGCCAGCTCATGGCAGGCACTAAACCAGTGTTGGGCCATATTTCTTACTGTTTTTGGTATCTCTGTTCTTATTAGGATCTTATTGGAACTTGCATGAAATTAACACCCAGCCTCACAGGCTTGGCAGAAACTCCTTCACCTTTGGCAGTGATCTTGGGAAGAGGTTGAAGTCTTGCACCAGAGTTTGTTTCATATTTGTGCACTTATCTCAGTTGGCTTTTTGTAGGGCACCGGTTTGGCAGGTCTCAGTAAGTGGCAACTATTTCACAGCTGCATTATTGCCTTCAGCACCTAGAGTTTCAGCCCCAAGCAGCTCCACGAAATGTGCCCAACAGCATGTGCTTTTTAATCTCCTCTGCCTTTGAAATTGATGACTTTGAATACTTACAACATTGTCCTCACAGCTCCCCGGGGTCTGAAGCCCCATTTCTGCCAATATAAATCCATAGTCGCATTGAAGTCACCTGGGGGTTAAGGGCTTGGAAACAGAATGGTCTGGGAGTTAAAACCCCAAAACTCTGAGCTCGTCTTGTCCTGTTTGTGCTCCAAGATCCTCCATCAGGAAGAAGGAATGATACTGGTTAAGACTGTGGACTCAGGATTAAACTGCTTAAATCAAACCCCTGCTCCAGTGCTTCTTAGTCTAGGGCTTCCCCTTTAGGAGTCTCAGTTTCCTGGTCTGTGAAATGGGGATAATGATACTACATTACTTATGGGCTTCGGTTAAAGAGGGAATGTGTTAATATTCCTAAAGCATTTGGTGTACTGGCACATAGTAGGGGTGCAGCAAATATGATTATTCTCAGTAAGTTTGACCCCTCCCCTTTCCCTTCTGGGTATATGACCTGGCCGAGGTTTTGCACTCTGTCTGCTGGTCCCTCTGGGTCTAGTTTCTTGCCTTTTCTACTTCCTGACTTCTCTTCTCTGGGGAGGGAGTCTGCCAGATGAGAATCAATACCTGTGCCAGTGTTGCCAAGAGTGGACTCCGGCACCATGCCCCTCCTGGGCCTTTCACCACCCACAACTGCTAAACCCCTCTGCTTGCATGTTGGAGGTTATTCGTTCATGTAGTTAACTACATCCAAACTCAAGTGGTTGGTACAGGAGCTCAGAAAAGTAGGATTGTAAGTACAGTGTTTCCCATTGCCTTTTGCCTTGCTTGATACAGCAAGGCACCCTTCTCCCCACTTTACAGATGAGGAAATTAGGCACAGAGGGATTCAGCAGCTTGCTCAAAGTCTCAAATAGGGTCAGAGGAGGAGCCTGACACAAACCCCATGCTCTATCCCCAGACCTCACCTTCTTAATAAACACCAGGTTACGCTGAGTGGCCTCTGCTCTCTGACGTCAGGACTGTGGGCCATTATGACGATTTGCTGGGAGAACCCTTGTCCACTTGTGCTTCAGTTTTGGTCACATTAATACATGCTCTGCTGCTGCTCCGAAGTCACTTTAGTCCTGTCCGACTCTGTGCTACCCCATAGATGGTAGCCCACCAGGCTCCCCTGTCCCTGGGATTCTCCAGCAAGAACATTGGAGTGAGTTGCCATTTCCTTCTCCAGTGCATGAAAGTGAAAAGTGAAAGTGAAGTCACTCCGTCGTGTCTGACTCTTTGCGACCCCATGAACTGCAGCCTACAAGGCTCCTCCGTCCATAGGATTTTCCAGGCAAGAGTACTGGAGTGGGTTGCCATTGCCTTCTCCGAATACATGCTCAGTAGAACTTAAACCTATAATGACAATAATGCTGTTTTTTGTCTCTTTTCCTGACCCACCAACTTGCAATAATGTAGGAGCATCGGTCACAGGACCTGTATATTTTAGATGTTTACTCTTCCTCTCCAACCCACTGCAGTTGATAGTAAAACCCAAGAGAAATGGGCAGGTGTTGGAAGCCTGATTGTAAGGCAGAGTTGCAGATTCCCATTAAGTATAAGAAAATCATAAAATTCTTTTTTTTTTTTTAAAAGTTTACTTATTTATTTTTGGCTGTGCTGGGCCTTTGTTGCTGTGTGGACTTTCTCTAGTTGCAGCAGGTGGGGGCTACTCTCTAGTTGCGAAGCACATGCTCTAGGGTGAGAGGGCTTCAGTAATTGCAGCACATGGGCTCGGGAGTTGGCAGCTCCTGGGCTCTGGAGCACAGGCTCAACAGTTGTGGCATATGGGCTTAGTTGTTCTACAGCATGTGGAATTTTCCTGGACCAGAGATCAAACCCGTGTCTCCTGCACTGACAAGTAGAATCTTTACCACGGAACCACCAGGGAAGCCCCATAAAATTCTTTCTTGATTATAAGAGTTGTAATCCTGTGGTTATTGTAGTACAGTCAGAAAAACAAAAACATGCCGTCAGATGGAGCAGTTTAGGTCCCAGGGTTTCAGGATGGGACTGAGAGGTCAGGTCCACCTGGTCCTTCAGGTCAGAGTGAGGGCTGGAGGCTGGGCGTGGGGTGGGTGCATCTAGGGGAACGGAAGGGGCTATAGACCGTGGGAGGCCACAGATAGGGTAGGAGCGGCAGGACCCTTCTTCTCATCCACTGTACTCTGTGAAGTTTCTGAACTCAAAAGATGCTGAGAGTGACTGGGTTTCATAGGGCAGAAATCGCTGGAGGCTGAGGCAAAGCGAAGTCTGGACGACACGATCCAGCACAGGCAGGAGGACTAGAAAGAAGCAGAAGAGAAAGTCAAGGTTTTAGGAAGGGGTTTTACCCTGAACTGGGTGCTGGCTCTCAGGAAACTGGGCGGTTCTTAATAAACCTTATTAAGAAGCAGAGAGGCTAGACAGAAACTGAAGCTATGCTGGCGTGAGAAGCAGCAGGCACTCATGTGAGCTATTGCTGGTCATTGTTGTGCCTGGGACACTCCTCTAGGCCCAGCTCCTGAGGAGTGCTTGGCTTCCCCAGAGCGCAGATCCTGCTACATGCGTGGCTTTGCCAGCTCCAACTCCTGCTGTTCAGACGGCTTCTCCTGCAGTAGCTTTCCCTTTCAGGCCCCTTGGGTGGTTTCACTGCAGAGTGCCTTCTGCCAGACATTTCCCTGTGAACAAAGGCCTTCCCCTGGCACCCAGGAGGATAGATTTCCAGCAAGATTTTTGGGTGAGGGTTGGGGTAGATGCCAGCCAGTCCTGCTGGTATAGCAGCAGAGCAACTATTAGCCAATTCAACAAGGCCCTCTTGTTAGCAATTTCTGGACCTCAAGCCAAAGCGGTGAGGGGTGGGTTTTTCACTGGGTGTGCTATCTCAGCCCTGGGGTAAGAGTTGTTCCTTATGTCTGCAATTGTTTTGAGCTTTCTTTACTTCTTGCCCGTCAATCTTGTATGACTCCTATATCCTGTTATGGTTAATGTGCTAATTTGCTTCAGTCGTGTCTGATTCTTTGCAACTGCTGGACTACAGGCTCCTGGGCTCCTCTGTACATGGGATCTTTCAGGCAAGTGTACTGAAGTGGGTTGCCATTTCCTTCTCCAGGGGAATCTTCCCAACCCAGGGATTGAACCTGCCAGGCAGTCTGCAAGATACTGCAGTGTGAGTACCTAGAACTAGAAAGCAGAGTCCTTTTCTCCTGAGATGTCTCATAGTACCCTTTCTTGGCAATGCTTTGCTGCCAATGGACAAAGGAAAGATACTGAAAGGTTCCAGCCTATTTTCAAAGAGCAGGTGAAAACTGTGAGTTTGGAGCTATGAGGCAATGCACCGACAACTGGCAAACACTCAAATGTCATTTAGCAGCAGAAAAGGTAAAAACTTGTGTATGTTCACGCAATGGGATGCTATACCAGAACGAGAATGGATGAACTGATACATACAACGCAAAGATTACATACAATGCAGTGTCCAAAGAAAGAAGCTGCATATAAAGGAACACTCGTGATTCCATGTATACAAAATTCAGAAACCAGACGAATGAGTCTTGGCTGTTAAAGAAGGATCGTAGTTACCTCTGTTGGGTGTAGTAACTGGGGAAGGGGGCATGGTGATGGGGAAAAGAGGCTCTTTATCCCCGTTTGGATGCTGGTTACCTGGGTGTGTTAGTCTTGTGAGAATTCCTCAAGCTGATCCTTATGAATGGAGCACATTTTTGTATGCATATATTTATTTGTTACAGCTCAGCAAAATTGACTTGACAAATGAGAGGATGTTTACACACCCATGTTCACTGCAGCACTATTCGCAATTCCTCAGTTAGGTTCTCTAATTACCCCTTCTTACAGGAGAAGAAGGGGTTTCCCTGGTAGCTCAGATGGTAAAAGATCTGCCTGTAATGCAGGAGACCAGGGTTCAATATCTGGGTCAGGAAGTTCCTCTGGAGGAGGGCATGGCAACCCACTCCAGTATTTTTGCCCAGAGAATCCCCATGGACAGAGGAGCCTGGAGGGCTACAGTCTATAGGGTCACACAGAATCAACATGACTGACGCGACTTAGCACCCGTGCATGCACAGGAAAGGAAACAGACATGCAGAGAACAGACCTAAGTGACCTAAGACTACAGAGCCAATAAGTGGAAAAGTCAGGATTCAACCCAGGAGGGCAGGCCTCTGAATGGGTCCTTTTCACTTTGGGCTGTGCTGCTTCTCCTAAGGTAAACTGGAACATCAAAGTGGGGTCAGGACAACCAACTGGTGTACGATGCGTTTTGCCCACTCTGACCAGATGCCCATGAGGAAGACTGGCCACATGTCCTGTTTTACAGTGAAAAGATCAGGCCACAGACTCCTATGCAGCCTGTAGGTGACCCCTCCCTTGGGGTCCAGGTGCAGGTGCTGTTTGAGCCTGATCTTTACTGAGAATTTGGGAAGCCCCTCTCCTGAGACTCCCCTCAGCCCTGACAGGTGGAATTGGTTTTCTTGGTCCCTGTATTCCCTGAGGAGGTGGGTCACTCTGGCTCCCACTGGTCATGCCATGAGTGGCTCAAGTCACAAGTCAAAGTTAATCCAAGAGTGGGAGGAAGGACAGAGCCCATATCACTGGCTCAGGTCCTGTGGAGCACCAGACCCAAGCTCCCTGCAACCTTGGGAACATGGTTGTCCTGCGGCTGGTGCTTCCAGCTGCGCTGGGCACCTTTTTCCTGGGGGTCTTTGTCTGGGCTGTCTCTGAGCACTTCCTCACCACGGATGTCCCCTCTGCTCTACGTCATCCTGCCAAGTTCCGATTTCTTCACTGCATATTCATCTACGTGGTCACTTTGGTGAGTTGGCACTCGGTCCCCTCACGGGTTGGAGTGAGCTTTCTTTCTGTCTCTGTTCCTCTCTCTAGGTCCCTTGGAGGGACAGGAGGGCCTGTCCTTCTTTCATTTGCCTTCCCTCTCTGTCTTCAGACTCTCCCAAGAAAGACAGACTTTGCCACACAGTGGGCTCTCCATGTCTGCAAGTCCTGCATCCGTGGAGGGGGGTCGACTATAAGAGATTGTGCACCTGAAGATGCTGGATCGTGGGGGTCCTGGAGCCAAGCCTTCACGGACACTGAAGGACAGACGGGCGATCGTCCTCTCTTTTCCGTCTGCTCTTCTGTTTCTCTCCCTCTTCCCTTCCCATCCTTCCTCTCACCCACCCTCCCTCTTTCTCCTTCCTTCAACAGCATTTGCTGAATGCCAATCAGCGGGCTCGTTTCTGAGGCTTCCCAAACTATCCCAGACTCAGCCCCTCCCCTGAAATGCTCGGAGCCTGACAGAATGAGCTTGCTTAAGCTACAGCGTCTTCACGTCACAGCACACAGGTGTCCCCCACCCCCAGCAAAGATTGCAAGCACCTGGAAGGCAGGGCCCACCTTACCTATCCCAGGGCCTGGCGCCTAGCACGTGCGTACTCACCATTTGCTGATCAATCACCAGGGAATTCACCCAGCGTTTCAGAGTGGCCACCCCGCTGGGCTCACTCTGAGCAAGGGTTTGAGATCTGGGAGGAAATGGTGCATGCCTGGAGCAGCAGATTTGGGAATAGTTTGGCCTCTAGTGACAGGTAGGCACCTTGATTTAATGACAATGTCCCAGCCACGGGTGGAGATCAACCAGCTCACACTGATGACCTGTGGGGAGAACAACTGTTGAAGGAAGTGAGGAGGCCATGCTCAGCTCGGAGAGCTACTCCCTGGCTGTGTGATTCTGGGCAATTTACTTCACCCCTCTGTGCCTTAGTTTCATTATCTCTGAAGGGAGAATAATCGTGTTCCTTCCATCAGGTTGGTAAGATTAAGATACCAGGTGACAAGGGTTTGGTGATATTTGGCAAATAATGGGCTTCCTAGGTGGCCCAATGGTAGAGAATCTGCCTGCCAAGCCAGGAGATGTGGGTTTGATCCCTGGGTTGGGAAGATCCTCTGGAGTAGGAAATGGCAACCCACTCTGGTATTCTTGCCTGGGAAATTCCCTGGACAGAGGATCCTACTGGGCTATAGTCCATGGGGTTGTAAGAAGTCAGACGTGACTGAGCCCTGAGCACATTTGGTAAATAGTAAAACGTGTTTCTTGGGCTGTTGGGCTGTTTCACCAAGGATACAGATGACTTTCAGAGAAATGAACAAGTCTAGTTTATAATTAGGTGAACGCTACTGCCCCAAGGAGACAGGCTGAGGAGATGGTATGCACATCTCTCTTATTAATCCTGGTCATGCACTTTGCTGGAGGTCAGGTTGTCTCAAGCCAACAGCTGCAATCTGAATGGAATTCCAGGCTTTGAGGCCCTTGGACTAAAATGATGTCCAAGTGGCCCAGAAAACCTGCGATCTTTCCAAGCTTTGGTGATTCTTCTCAGGTGTAGCCCACAAGCCAAGGATCTCCTGATGACATCTGCTCCCGGGAGGCTCTGAGGTGGGTCTGAGCTTGGATGTGGAGGGTGAATCTAGCTTGTGAAGTTCCATCCTGGTCCCCCCAGCCCTGAGCCCTTCTAGAACAGACTGCTCACCACAGGTGACAGTGATAAGCATGGTGATATCCAAGTGGTTCATTTGGTTCCAGAAGACAGACAGATACAGAAGGCAAATGAATTTTAAGGAGAAGGAGGCAAAAATCTAAAAGACTCTACAGCCCAGAAATCAGGTGCCTAGTTTTGTAGTCAGACACCTTTGGGTCTGAGCACTGAATCTCCACTTGCTAGTTTTGTGGACTAATGTCTTTGAGACTCTATTTTCTCCTCTACAGTGGTGAGGATAGCTAGAGATGCTTTTTGTAGGGGTGAGGTGGGGAGTGAGTGAGAAATGCATTTAAGGTGCAGCGTATAGTGCGGGGTGCTTAGAAAGGACTCCATAAAAATAGATTATTAGTAGTATATATATAAAATCTTTGAAGGCAAAGACATAGCATTTGCTAAAATCATTATCGATTTGAAGGCTGTAATGAATGACTTCATAATATGAATGGAGAAGGAAATGGCAACCCACTCTAGTATTCTTGCCTGGAAAATCCATGGATGAATTTTCCATGGTTGGAGGAGCCTGGTGGGCTACAGTCCACGGGGTTGCAAAGAGTCGGACACGACTTAGCAACTAAACCGGCTCCATGAATAACTTTGGGCTTTCCTGGTGGCTCAGACAGTAAAGAATCTGCCTGCAATGTGGGAGACCTGGGTGTGATCCCTGGGTCGGGAAGATCCCTGGAGAAGAGAATGGCAAAGCACTCCAATATTCTTGCCTGGAGAATTCCATGGTCAGAGGAGTCCAGAGGGCTACAGTCTATGCAGTTGCAAAGAGTCGGACACAACTGAGCAACTAACACACACACACACACACACACACACACACACAAGATCCCTGGAGAAGAGAATGGCAAAGCACTCCAATATTCTTGCCTGGAGAATTCCATGGTCAGAGGAGTCCAGAGGGCTACAGTCTATGCAGTTGCAAAGAGTCGGACACAACTGAGCAACTAACACACACACACACACACACACACACACACACACATGAATGACTTCGACCTTCCTATAAGATATGAGGATTAATATGGAAAATGCTATAGAGTTTGCTTTAAAAGTTAAGCTCTGCTAGAATATTTTGTAAAAGAGTCTTAATATTCATCTGAAGTTCTAGACCTCAGGCTTGCCTAAACTACTGATGGCCCCATCTGTAATACTACTGACACATTCTATTTACTTACTTATTTATTTTTGGCTGCACTGGGTTTTCGCTGCTGTGTGTGGCTTTCTCTAGTTCCCGCGAGTGGGAGCTGCTCTTCAGTTTGCGATGCTCGGGCTTCTCACTGTGGCGGCTTTTCTCACTGCAGGGCTCTCGGGCTTCATAGTTGCAGTGTGCAGGCTTAGTCGCCCCGAGGCTTGTGGAATCTTCCTGGCCCAGGGCTTGATCCCGTGTCTCCTGCACTGGCAGGTGGATTTCTATCCACCACACTACCAGGGAAGTCCTGATACATTCTTATAAATAATAGTAGATGGGCCAAAAAGTTTGTGTTTTTCCAGATAATAACAGAAATAATATACTATACTCATAGTATTTATATATATATATAATAACACTTATGCAAACAATATAGATTTATAATACTTATGTATTTATGTTTATATTATATATATTATATATTTATATAAATATAAAGCCTATTATAAATGTATATAATATTATAAATAATAATAGAAAGTATACTATTATAGATAATATACTGTTGAATAAGTAATATACATTATATTATTATAAATGATAAACTATAATATTATAAATAATATAGACAGTATAATATTATAAATAATAATAGATAGTAATCAATCTTCCTAAATTGTTTCTGTCCTAAATGACTAGCTCTGGCAAACATGAATTCATTGCTGGGAAAAACAAACCAAGCTAGACTTCCCTGGTGGTCCAGTGGGTTAAGTATCCACCTTGCAATGCAGGGGACCTGATTTTGTCCCTGGTCCGGGAAGATCCTGCATGCCACAGAGCATCTAAGCCTGTGTGCCACAACTACTGAGCCCACGCCCACCACAGGAGACGCCACCACAGCAAGAAGCCCGCACCCAGCTAGAGAAAGTCCATGCACAGCAGGGAAGACCCAGCACAGCCAAAAAAAAACAAACCAAAAACCCCAAATCTCACTTCCTGGCCGTATCTAGTGACCTTTCAGAATGTGGTGCTAAGGGATGTTTATCACCACTTTGCATTGTTCAAAATCCCTGAACCATTTACACTTCAAGATGCTGGAATGGGTTCCTCAGAGGTAGGCCAAGTGGTGGGAAAGGAGGTCATCCTCACGGCCCTGGTAACCTTGCTCTCCTCCAACTCGAGCAGAAAAGCAGTGGTTTTGTTGGAAGTTCCCTTTTGAGAAACCTTAGTACTCTTGCCTGGAAAATCCCATGGATGGAGGAGCCTAGTGGGCTGCAGTCCATGGGGTCACTGAGAGTCGGACACGACTCAGTGACTTCACTTTCACTTTTCACTTTCATGCACTGGAGAAGGAAATGGCAACCCACTCTAGTGTTCTTGCCTGGAGAATCCCAGGGATGGGGGAGCCTGGTGGGCTGCGGTCTATGGGGTCACACAGAGTCGGACACGACTGAAGCGACTTAGCAGCAATAGCAGCAGCAGCCTTGACAGTGGGGCAGCTGGCGTAAGGGTGGGGTTGTCTCCATGGAGGGGATGCACTGGGGCATCCCACAGACCTTGGGCAAGGTCACACCAATGGGTGTGACCTCACACTTGCCAGAACCCACCAGTGACACACTCCTCATGGATGGTCACATCTGATTCCCAAGCTTCATCCTCGGGGACTGTAGACCCGATTCTTCTATTTTTACAAATGAGGAACACTGATGCTCAGAGAAGGGAACGCTTGAGGTCTTTCAGTGCGATAGTAGTAGGCAGAGCTAAGTCTTGGAGAAGGCAATAGCACCCCACTCCAGTACTCTTGCCTGGAGAATCCCATGGATGGAGGAGCCTGGTGGGCTGCAGTCCATGGGGTCGCTAAGAGTCGGACATGACTGAGCAACTTCACTTTTACTTTTGACTTAAGGAAATGGCAACCCACTCCAGTGTTCTTGCCTGGAGAATCCCAGGGACAGGGGAGCCTGGTGGGCTGCCGTCTATGGGGTCACACAGAGTCAGACATGACTGAAGTGACTTAGCAGCAGCAGCAGAAGCAGCAGAGCTAAGTCTTGAATTCAAATCTGCTTGATCCCAGAACCGTAGCTGTTTCTAGTTTAGTGGATGAGAACATAAATTCTGTATCTTACTCATTGATGGGCAAGGCACTTGACCTTGGTATGCCTCACTTGCCCCATCTGCAAAATGGAACTGATAATTGTGCTGGACTTAGAAGGATTGCTGAACAGTTTGAGCCAGTTAATAACCTAAAGCCCTTGGGCTAGGATTGGTATGTTACAGGTGACACGTAAGTGTTAGCTGTTCTTACTGTGTTCAGTATTATCATCTCGTGCTGTTTTCTTTCTGACACAGACACATATTCCATGTGAGGTCCATAGAAGAAATGATCTGACGTGGTTTAAATGCATTTATTACATGTGATACAATACCATGTAACTACATCTCCTGAAATATTTCACTATTTGTTTGCTTATAACCAGAGTGACCACATTAGTTTAAAACAATGGACTTCTTTTCACATTTGGCAGATAGGTGGCCCTTGTACCATTGATCCCTCCTCCTGAACCCAGGGACTTCCCTGATAGGTCAGTTGGTAAAGAATCCGCCTGCAATGCAGGGGACCCCAGTTCGATTCCTGGGTCGAGAAGATCTGCTGGAGAAGGAATAGGCTACCCACTTCAGTATTCTTGGGCTTTCCTTGTGGCTCAGCTGGTAAAGAATCTGTCTGCAATGTGGGAGACCTGGGTTCGATCCCTAGGTTGGGAAGATCCCTTGGAGAAGGGAAAGGCTACCCACTCCAGTATTCTGGCCTGAAGAATTCAATGGAGTGTATAGTCCATGGGGCTGCAAAGAGTCGGACACAACTGAACGACTTTCATTTTCTTTCCTGAACCCATGGCAGACATCCCTAATTGGTCTCATTACTTCTTTCTGTTGAACACAAATGTGGCTTAAGCATCTGTCCTAATCCACAGAGGCAATGATGGTGTTAACCCAGGTGTTAACCTGTCTCTACCATCTCAAGCTGGGGGCCAAAGAGAGCAAGGTTGCCAGTCATCTTGCCTTGGACATTTGCTTTGATGAGCTCAGTGCCCAACCACTCAGCCCAAATGTGGGCTAGCTCTTTGGCAAATTCTTACCACTGTTTAACCAAGAGCTTTTGGGAGGAAATTCTGCAAACCTGACCCTTTATCTGGACATACTCTCCAGAGCCTGCCGTTTCCTGATGAGCCCTGGGGCCACGCTTTGAGGCACATGAGAAACTGCAAGAACATTCTAGCAGTTACAAGGAGCAGGAGTCATCTGCTGCTGCTAAGTCGCTTCAGTTGTGTCCGACTCTGTGCGACCCCATAGATGGCAGCCCACCAGGCTCCCCCATCCCTGGGATTCTCCAGGCAAGAACACTGGAGTGGGTTGCCATTTCTTTCTCCAAGGAGTCATCTACCATTCATTTAGACCCTAATCTCCTTCATCTCTCCCTCTCTTTCTCTTACCTTTAACAGGGGAATATATTTGAGAAGATAGGAGTTTGCTCCCTGCCCAGATTTCTCCAGTTTTTGCAGAATAGCGTGAGTATCAAGGAGGATCCTGGGCTCGTGGTAACCAACCTGTGTTTTGGGACCATACCAGTCAGGCTGTTCCAGCCCAAGACACCCTCCCCCAGCCCCCAGCGAGGCATCATCTTTTTCCATGGAGGAGCCGCCTTAATGGGGAGCTTGGTTAAGATCCTCCACGGTGGCTTCATAAAGGAACAGACTCATCCACACACACAGCTTTGCCCCCTACCCCTCCCATGGGAAGCTTGTTGGAGTTTCTCCAAGAAATCAAAAATGGATTGCCATTTCCTTCTCCAGAAAGAAATTAGCAGTTGGAGATTTTTATTGGGAGTCCAGACTATGGGCTTTGGGCTCAAGCCAGCAGATGGTGTGGAAATGTTCTTTTTTATACTGTGATAGTCTAGGTCAAGGAGAGGGTGGTGAAGTGGTTGGGGAGGTGAGGGGGGTGGGGGTGGCATTTATGGCCCTGCAGTATTGATTCTGCTCCCCTCATCCTGCTCACCACTCATAGCCATCGCTAATCCTGTCTGTTCTTACCCCACAATATTTCTCAAATGCATACATTTCTTGCAGGCTCTGCAAGATCACTGTGATCTTTCTCTTGCCGCATCCCTTTATTCCCACATCTCAACAACTGCTCTCCCCCGTCACTCCTGGCCCTTCACGGTCTCATCCTCACCCAGTAGCCAGAAGGAGCTCATAAAAGTAAAAGTTGGAACTTGTCTGTCTTGCATTGAAACCCTTCTTGTGGCTTTCCGGGTGTTTTGTTTTATTTTTAATAACTTTATTTATTTTTGCCTGTGCTGAGTCTTCTTTGCTGCTCGGGCTTTCCTCTAGTTTTGGTAGTGGGGCTACTCTCTACGTACTGCATCGGCTTCTTACTGCAGTGGCTTCTTGTCCTGGCTCCCTGGCTCTAGAGCGCAGGCTCAGTGCCTATGATACACAGAATTGGCTGCTCAACGACATGCAGGATCTTCCCGGACCAGGGATCGAACCCATATCTCCTGCACTGGCAGGTGGATTCTTTACCACTAAGCCACCAGGGAAGCCCTAGGGTCTTTTTCAAAAAATAAATGTATTGGTCATTTTTGTCTGCGCTGGGTCTTCGTTGCTGTGTGCGGGGTTTCTGTAGATGCAGCAGGCGTGGGCCACTGTGCCGCAGTGCGCGGGCTCCTTACTGAGGCAGCTTCTCTTGTTGCAGAGCATAGACTCTAGGGCACTTGGGCTCAGTAGTTTGGCACATGGGGTTATTTGCCCCGTGGCATGTGGGATGTTGGTTCCCAGACCCGGGAACGAAGCCACATCCCTGCATTGGAAGGCGAATTCTTAACCACTGGACCACCAGGCAAGACCCCTCCAGGGTCTTTAGATGAAACCTGAACTCCCTCCCACAGCTGGTGCTGGCCCTTCTGACCTCTCCTGCCTGCTCACCTGGGCCTCCCAGCAGCCCACGGTGATCACTGCGGCAGCCACACTGCCTGGGCAGCAGACACTCCCGGCTCCTTCTCTCTGAGTCTCCCTCACTTGCTGTTTCTCAGCCTCCAGAGTTGTCTCCCCGCACCCCCTCACTTTGCAGGACTGGTAACCGCTTCTTCATTCTTCCAGTTCAATCTCAAAGGTCCCTCCCCAGAGTGGCCTCCTGGACATCTTCTCTAAAGAACTCTCCCTGCCCACTCTAGAGCCCAGCCCTATGCCCGGGCTCCATCCATCCTTGGCATCATCCGTTAACATTTTCTTCATGGCGATTGTCACAATCTGAATGTATCTCCTTCCTCCAGGTGTTTCCTTATTTACTGTCTGCATCCCCCAACTAAGAATGGGAAGTCTGAGAGTGCAAGAAAGACTTCTGCTTTGCTTGTTGCAGGACCCAGGGCCAGACCCACGGTTTTATTTCTTGAATGAATGTATAAGCATAAGATCTCTTCAAGAAAATTGGATATAGCAAAGGAACATTTTACACAAGGATGGGTACAACAATAAAGGACAGAAATGATAAGGACCTAACAGAAGCAGAAGAGATTAAGAAGTGGTAAGAATACACAGAAGTATATAGAAAAGATCTTAATGACCTGGATAACCATGGTGGTATGGTTGCTCACCTGGAGCCAGACATCCTGGAGGATGAAGTCAAGTGGGCCTTACAAAGTATTACTACAAACAAAGCCAGTGGAAGTGATGGGGAATTCTATCTGAGTTATTTAAAATTCTAAAAGATGCTGCTGCTAAAGTGTTACACACAAATTTGGATAATTCAGCAGTGGCCACGGACTGGAAAATGTCAGTTTTCATCCCAGTCCCAGAGAAGAGCAATGCCAAAGAATATTCAAACTATTGGACAATTGTGCTCATTTCACATGCTAGCAAGATAATGCTCAAAATCCTCTCAGCTAGGCTTCGATAGTATGTGAACCAAGAACTTCCAGATGTATAAGCTGTGTTTAAAAAAGGCAGAGTAACTAGAGATCAAACTGATAACATCCTTTGGATCATAGAAAAAGCAAGAGAATTCCAGAAAAACATCTACTTCTGCTTCACTGACTACGCTAAAGCCTTTGACTGTGTGGATCACAACAAACTGTGGAAAATTCTTAAAGAGATGGAAATACCAGACCACCTTACCTGTCTTTTGAGAAACTTATATGTGGGTCAAGAAGAAACAGTTAGAACTGGACATGGAACAATGGACTGGTTCAAGATTGGGAAAGGAGTATGTGAAGGCGGTATATTATCACCCTGCTTATTTTACTTATACGCAGAGTATATCTTGGAAAATGTCAGGCCTGATGAACCACAAGCTGAAATCAAGATTGATAGCAGAAATATCAACAGTCTCAGATATGTAGATGATACCACTCTAATGGCAGAAAGTGAAGAGGAACTAAAGGATTTCTTGATGGTAGTGAAAGAAAAGAATGAAAAAACTGGCTTAAAACTCAATGTTCAAAAAACTAAGATCATGGCATCTGGTCCCATCATTTCATGGCAAATAGAAGGGGAAAGATTGGAAGCAGTGACAGGTTTTATTTTCCTGGGCTCCAAAATCACTGCAGATGGTGACTGCAGCCATGAAATTAAAAGATGTTTGCTCCTTGGAAGGAAAGTTATGACAAACCTAGACAGTGTATTAAAAAGTAGCGACATCACTTTTCTGACAAGGGTCCATATAGTCAAAGCTATGGCTTTTCCAGTCATGTACTGGATGTGAGAGGTAGAACATAAAGAAGGCTGAGTTCTGAAGAATTGATGCTTTCAAGTTCTCCAGGTACTGGAGAAGAGTCTTGAGAATCCTTTGGCCTGCAAGGAGATCAAATCAGTTAATCCTAGAGGAAATCGACCTTGAGTATTCACTGGAAAGACTGATGCTGAAGCTGAAGCTCCAATACTTTGACCACCTGATACGAAGAGCTGACTCACTGGAAAAGACCCTGATGCTGGGAGATTGAAGGCAAAAGAAGGGGGTGGCAGAGGATGAGATGGTTATATAGCATCACCAACTCAGTGGACATGAATTTGAGCCAACTCTGGGTGATAGTGAAGGACAGTGCACCGGTGTGTCGCACTGGTGTGTGACAGTCCTTGGGGGTCCCAGAATGTCAAACACAACTTAGGGACTGAACAACAACAATTAGCATATGAATACATAGATGGATGGATGGGTGAATAACTGGGTAAAGGGATATGAATCAACCAACAAACGGGAGGATGGAGAGATGGCCACACAAGAGAAGACCTGCCCATGTGAAGACATCGCATTACATGGTCCCTGAGATTAGGCTGTACTGCCACCTTGTGGTAGAATATAGTATCTGCACTTAGTGCCTGGATGCTCTCCCTGAGGATCTACTTTGTGGGACCTGACTGGTGGCTCAGTGGCAGAGAATCTGCCCGCAACGCAGGAGACCCTGGAGATGAGGGTTCAGTCCCTGGGTCAGGAAGATCCCCGGAGGAAATGACAGAACCCCGCTAGTGTTCTTGCCGAGAGAATTCCCTGGACAGAGAAGCCTGGCAGGCTGTCCTCTGTGGTGAGCACACACGCACACACCTCCTTTGTACTGGCCCCCTTGTCCACGATCACTCTTCCCTTTCAGAGGCCTTGGGAGCACTCCATTTTCTGTCTGCGACTGTTCCTCTTCCTCTGTAGAGGAATGACATTACTTCCAAAAGTAACAGTAGGACTCACTCAGCAAATATTTGTTAAGGACCTACTATGTGTCAGACCCTCTTTGAGGCCCAGGCAACATTGTGGAGAACAAGAAAGGTCCTCACGGAGCTTACCCAAACAATGGGGCTGAGCAGTGAAAGAAAACCAGGTGTACGTGTGCTCAGTCATGTCCGACTCTTTGTGACCCCATGGGCTGTAGCCCGGCAGGCTCCTCTGTCCATGGGATTCTCCAGACAAGAATACTGGAGTGGGTTGCCATGCCCTCCTCCAGGGATCTTTCCAACCCAGGGACTGAACCCTCATCTCCTGCATTGACAGGTGGATTCTTTACCACTGAGCCACCTGGGAAGCCCATAAATATATATATATATGTACATATGTATGTACATATATATATATACATATATATATAATTATTATTCACATTCCAGGGCAGACATGCCCACCTTCTCTCATCTTGGCTTTGTCGGTTTCAAAGCACCAAGCCTTCTAACTCCAAGGTTTCCCCTGCCATCAAAGAAAACATTGTGGCTGGTGAGCCCCAAGGCATATCTGCTCCCCGACCTTCAGGAGACTTGGGTGGATTCAGGTGTCTGACTTTAAGCTTTTTCTATCGTTCAGGCAGAGGTGGCCAGAGTCACTTCAAGGGAAGCAAGGACAGGAAGAGAGGGAGCTGTCACACTAGTGCCAGCGTTGCTGGTAGCTCTTCCTGTGAGCTGGGGGCAGTGCTGGGCCCCGTGGGCACCGGTCCTTGTACAGGCTACTCACAGGCAGCTGCTGCTGTGCTGGTTTTGTCTTGCAGACATATACTACAGCCTGGTGGTTCTCTAGCCCGGGAGACTGACTCTGTGCTGCTGGCAGTTGGGTGAGTTGCTGGAGAAAGTTAGTGGGTGTGACCTGGTGGCAGAACGTAGGGGTGAGGCCCCAGATGATTTGCAGAACAGACGTCCTAACCCTGGAGAGACATCCTTGCATATGCATCCATGGAGACAGGCACGGTAGCATTCAGAACAGCCTACACCAGAAACAACCCAAATGCCCATCAACAGGGAGCCCATGAATCAGCTGTGGCACTGTCAGTGTCACATTTCACAGCCATTAAGGCATTATGGGATATGGCGTAGCTGTTCAAATGAAGGCACACTCATAATGTGGATGAATCCTGGCAGTATAAAATTTAGTGAGAAAATTTTCAAAAAGTTACGTGAAGCGAGATACTCTGTCTACAGAATGAAAAACAATAAAATCAGAGCAACACTTTTAAGGGATATGCATAGGCACAATGAAATTACGTAAAAAGGAAAGAAAAGAATGATGCTTATGTGATTCCAGGTAACCATTCCCTCACATGGGGAAGCCAGTGAGATGGGATGGTGCTGGGGGTGTTATGGGGTTGGCTGAAGATTCTGAAGGTTCTGGTTAATATGCTAGCTGTTCTTTGGGGCAATGATATTTTTCACATTGTTAAAACGAATAACTAACGAGCTTATGAACTAACTAGCTAGCTAATTAACTCCTGACCATGAAGAGACTGATGTTGGGAGCATCTCAAGGAAGCCCTAACTCTGAGTACCTTAAGTTCTTTGAAAATAGGAGAGGGCTTTTGAGTGAATGGAAGGGGCTGTGGGGACCACTCACCAGAATTCTGGTTCTTATTCCAACAGATCACAAGTCACAGGGAAACAGTTTAGAGAGCACAAGTGAGAGAAGCTAAAAACGTTCCCTTTAGATTCAACCTCTAAAACAAGCCCCCTCAAACAAAGCAACTTCCTTAGTATCTCTGGTTTGCTTGATGAGATGGAGGAAGATAGCATCTTTCCAGTCCTCATATCGTACCTCCCAGCCAGCTGAGCCTCATGTCTGACATTCCACCGTTGAGTGTCCACCAGACTCTACATCTCTGAGGGCTTAGTGATAATAAAAACATCTCTTGAACACGTAAGTGTGTTAATAAGCACCTCCACTAATACCTTGTAGGAAATTGCTGAGGATATCATTATTCTTGGGCTTCCCAAGTGGCACTAATGCTGAAGAATCTGCCTGCCAATGCAGTTCAGTTCAGTTGAGTCACTCAGTTGTGTCGGACCCTTTGTGACCCCATGGATTGCAGCACACCAGGCCTCCCTGTCCATCACCAACTCCCAGAGCTTACTCAGACTCATGTCCATCGAGTTGGTGATGCCATCCAACCATCTCATCCTCTGTCATCCCCTTCTCCTCCCATCTTCAGTCTTTCCCAGCATCAGGGTCTTTTCAAATGAGTCAGTTCACATCAGGTGGGCAAAGTATTGGAGTTTCAGCTTCAGCATCAGTCCTTCTAATGAATATTCAGGACTGGTTTCCTTTAGGATGGACTGGTTGGATCTTCTTGCTGTCTAAGGGACTCTCAAGAGTCTTCTCCAACACCACAATTCAAAAGCATCAATTCTTCGGCGCTCAGCTTTCTTCACAGTCCAACTCTCACATCCACATGTCTACTTGAAAAACATAGCTTCAACTAGACAGATCTTTGTTGGCAAAGTAATGTCTTTGCTTTTTAATATGCTGTCTAGATTGGTTATAACTTTTCTTCCAAGGAGCAAGCGTCTTTTAATTTCATGGCTGCAGTCACCATCTGCAGTGATTTTGGAGCCCAAGAAGATAAAGTCTGTCACTGTTTCCATTGTTTCCCCGTCTATTTGCCATGAAGTGATGGGACCAGATGCCATGATCTTCATTTTCTGAATGTTGAGTTTTAAGCCAATTTTTTCACTCTCCTCTTTCACTTTCATCAAGAGGCTCTTTAGTTCTTCTTCGCTTTTTGCCATAAGGGTAGTGTCATCTGCATATCTGAGATTATTGATATAATCTCTGGATTAAGAAGATCCCCTGGAGGAGGAAATGGCAACCCACTCCAGTATTCTTGCCTGGGGAATCTCATGGACAGAGGAGCCTGGTGGGCTACAGTCCATGGGTTGCAGAATCGGACGTGACTGAGCACACTGTTGTACTGTATATTGTACTGTTATTCTAGACAGCTGAAAAGACTTGGCATACGGGCTTTGATAAGCTAGGCTGGGAGAGGAAGAAAGGCAGGTAAGGTTCTTTAGGTTGCCAGGGGCTGCGTGTGGATGGTGCCTGGGGAGAAATGCCCTGAGAACCCTAAGGGAGAAATGATCATGGTGCTCCCTGATTTTTTGTCAAGACATAATGGAGTTTCTTAAGTAAGATCCTGGAGAATATGTGTTTGAAAGATTTGTCTTTCAACCATCTGGCTCTGCAGAGCCTTCATCCCTGAAGGTGGGCAGGCAAGAGAGAGTCCAAGGAGGGGTAGACATTTCTGTTTCATACTAGCAGGTCTGGGATTCTGCAATAGAAAGCATATGCTATTTCATGAGATCAGGTTTGTATGTTTGCCATTTGATGAGTCACATTCACTTCTGGGGCTTCCCTGGTGGCTCAGCGGTAAAGAATCTGTCTGCAATGCAGGAGACCTGGGTTAGATCTGTAGGTCGAGAAGATCTCCTGGAGGAGAGCATGGCAATCCACTTCAGTACTCTTGTCTAGAGAATCCCATGGACAGAGGAGCCTGGTGGGCTGCAGTCCATGGGGTCACATAGAGTCAGACACGACTGAAATGACGAAGCAGCAACAGCATTCACTTCTAGACATGGCAAAGTGGAAGCTGAAGCTTGTGCTTGCTGCTTACAGGTGCTGGGGCCATCTCACTGTGAGGACTCCACAGAGGCACATGTGCTTTGCCTGCGTTTAAGTGGGAACCCATACTGATAACATTGAATTACTGATCACTATATTGCTTACTATGGAAATGTGGCAGAGTTATAAGTAATTAACCCACCCTACTCTTTATTAAAAAAAAAAAATATTTATCTATTTGGCTGCACCAGGTCCTACTTGTGGCATGTGGGATCTATTTCCCTGACCAGGGATGGAACCCTGAACTGGGAGTATAGAGTCTTAACCACTGGACCACGAGGGAAGTCCCCAAATTGTATTCTTAAAAATGATGCTTTAGGAAACCTTTTATAGGAAATAAAATTCAAAGTCAAATAGAAGGCAATGGTTTTCAAACTGGGTTCCGTAGAGCTCTAGGGCTTCCCTCACTGTCTCAGAGGTGGGTCTGGAGGTCAAGGAAGAAGTAGTGGGGGATTCAGGTGTCTTATCTTTAGGCAAAACCAGAACAACTGTATTTACCTATTTTATTTGGTGAAGTACCAAGTATCATTTTAATAAAAAAAATAATTTTTTTTTGTTCTAAATAAGTTTGAAAGCCACTAGTCTAAGGTGTCATTTTTCCTTATGGAATACTCAATTTAATCTTACAAGTAGAATGAGGTTTTTTTTTGATGCTTTTAAGTGATAGGTTGCAAGAACTGAAAAGATAACTAGCAACAGCCTTAAATAAAAATGTTAGATAGCAACCATATTTTAAATAAGTTCTCTAATCCTAGTTTAGCTAAGCTGTTAACTGGTTTAGCTAAGCTGTTTCTATTTTTAAAATATATTCCTTTCTGTTATTCCAGTCTTGATTCATGCATCAGTTAGCTTGTGTTAGACCTGGGTTCGATCCCTGGGTGAGGAAGATCCCCTGGAGAAAGAAATGGCAACCCATTCCAGTACTCTTGCCTGGAAAATTCCATGTATGAGGAGGCTTGTAGGCTACAGTCCATGGGATCGCAAAGAGTTGGACATGACCGAGCAACTTCACTTTCACTTTACTATTTTTAGAAGTTCACCTGCTCTCCCAGCTTTACTGAACTATAATGATATGTGCCTTGTGTCAATTTAAGGTAGTTCAACTGTTGGTTTGATATATGTACATACTGCAATATGATTGCTACCATTATATAATATAATTAGCATTTCTTTTTCTGGTGAGAACCTTTAAGATCTACTCTCTTAGCAACTTTGAAGTATATAAAATATTATTGTTAACTGTAGTCACTGTCCTGTACTGTAGATCCCCAGGACTTGTTAATCTTGTAACTGGGAGTTTGTATCATTTGACCAGCATCTCCTCATTTCCCTCACCACCCCGGAGCCCCTAGTAGCTGCCACTCAACTCCGTCTCTCTGAGTTTTGGCTTCTCTAGATTCTATGTATAAGGGATATCGGACAGTGTTTGTCTTTCTCTGTCTGACTTATTTCCCTCAGTGTAACATCCTGGTTTCGTTAAAGTTGTTTCAAATGGCAGGATTTCCTTCTTTCTTATGGCTAAACAATGTTTCAATTTATATGGAATGTCTAGAAGTTCTTATTAAAGCTCCTCTTTGCCCTTGAATTCTTGCCAGGAGACACACTTTGGGGGCTTAGACAAACCCCCAGGATGCTGATTGTCAACCTCTGGCACCTGGGTCTGCCACAGCCCCAGCTGTGTCTGTTTTCTGACTGCCTACCTTCTCTGTACCTTCATTGTCAGAACATTTCCCAAACCCCTTCTTTCCTTCCTACAGCCCCACAAAAGAAGGCAACTCTGAGTCACTGGTGGGAACAGACCTTGGTCCATTCGATTTTTCTTTAAAAATAAAATTCTACCTGAAAGAAACTTGCCCTTGACTTTCATTTTGGTTTCTCCTATCCTTTTCTTTCACAAGTGGCAGCAGCTTCATTGGCCTTTCTTGATACTGCTGGTTGTTTTGCTTCTGATGTGAACAGCTTTCTAAGTTGCATGTTTTTTTCTTGTTGTTCAAATCTCTTATTAAAAAAAATTTTTTTTTAATGGAGGAAAATTGCTTTACAGTACTGTGTTGGTTTCTGCCATACAACAACCTGAGTCAGTCATAACTATATATATCTCCACCCTCTTGAGCCTCCCTTCCCCACCCCCCCACCTCTGCCCATGGGCTTTTCCCTGTCTCTTATACACATCTCCTGCGAGGGCATCACAGAGTGCCAGGCTGGGCTCCCTGTGCTGTGTAGCATAAGCTGCACATTCTTGTATGGAGCATCTCCATCTATGGAAAGTAGACAGCATAGTTTTGGAATCAAGGATCCCTGCCCAGAAGTTAAGGAAGTGTTCTTCACATCCCCATATGCAAAAAGTGGGGGTAAGCACCCTCAGAGGGCCATTCGGAAGGTTTAATTAGAAACACCATTGCCAGAGGGAGTGGAAAGCAGCGTGGCTTCCCAGCGACCCCTGTTCACACAGGTATGCTTCCGTCCCCTGTTACTCAGGTACCGAAAGCTTCCTGGTCACCATTACCATACCGTCTCCTATGATTGCCTGAATGCCTCCATTCACTTCCTGAAGACCCTGGGAACATATGGGGTGGATCCCTCCCGGGTTGTGCTCTGCGGAGACAGCGTTGGGGCAGGAATAATGGCCTTGATCTCCTAGACCTTGGTGGGCAGGTTGGATCTTCCTCAAATCTGAGCCCAGGTCCTGATTTTTCCTCTCGTCCAACCCATCAATTTTCAACTGCCATCCTTTCACCAGAACTCACGCATTCCATTCCTCACCCAGAAGTTCACGGTAACTTGCATGTTTAAATACCTGCTTGTTGACTTCTCCTGGTGGATGCCATCGTGAGTGGGGCTTTTATTCCCCTCAAAGTCTGGATGAAGTACTGGAAGTGGCTCAGCACTAACAATCTACCCAACAGGTTCAAGAAGACAGGCTGCCAACCTGTGTTTCCTGCCCCCTTTAATGAGACTGCCTATCTAGAAAAACACTTGTTGGATGTGGCAAATTCACCCCTTGTAAAGGATGATGAAATCATAGCCCAGCTTCCGGAGGCCTTCCTGGTGAGCTGTGAGAATGATATCCTCCGTGATGATGCCTTGCTCTATAAGAAGCGCTTGGAGGATGGGGGGTGGGGGGTCCCCGTGACGTGGTACCATGTGGCTTTCATGGATCACTGATGTTTTCTGATAAGAAGTCGTTCTCTTTCTCTGCTCCCTGAAAATTATGAATGCTGTAGTCAGTTATATAAAGAGCATACTGTAAGGTTGGGGCTTTGAGTAGGGCATAGCCAGTATGGACTCTGCTACAAGCTGAGTTCTTTGATGAATTGTATAATAATTGATTAAGGAGATCCTCAGTCAGTGCTTACTCTGCAAGGGAAGGATAAAAAGGAAGCTAAGAACAGTCATGTTTAGTATTTGAGAAAATCCCAATTGTTTCCTTTTAGTGCCAACAGTGCTCAATTCTGGATCTAGCAACATTCTCTAACCTTCTCATTCAGGTGAAATAAATACTCAATGGAGAAAAAAAAAATGCCTTTAAAGTTTCTCAACACTTTAACACACAGACCTCTGCTGAATGTATGCTGACAACTGTCCATAAAGGGTCTATATCCGTAAAGCTGAAGTACTGCTTGGGGCTAACATCTGTTGGAGGAGGGGCTGCTGCTGCTACTGCTAAGTCACTACAGTCGTGTCCGACTCTGTGCAGCCCCATAGACGGCAGCCCACCAGGCTCTCCCATCTCTGGGATTCTCCAGGCAAGAACACTGGAGGAGGGGGCAACTGATTATTCATCAGCCAAATTCCAACAGTTTGTTTACAGATTGATTCCAGTTGGCCTGAGAGATGCTTTTGCAACAAAACTCTGCCCTCAGTGTAACCACATTTGGTCTGGACTAAACCCAGGGACAGAGGAGCCTGGTGGGCTGCCGTCTATGGGGATGCACAGAGTTGGACACGACTGAAGCGACTTACCAGCAGCAGCAGCAGCAGCAGCAAAAGGATATTTTAGAGGAGCTCATGAGAAAGGGAGAGGTGAGAAGAGGCAAAAGGAAGGCAGTGCGGAAAAGGGGGGCTTCTCCCGGGCTTAAGTCTTTGATCTGAATTCCAAAATTAGGTCACTAGCTATCAAAAGGCAGGGTCTTAGAGCCAGGGCTGTCTTGGGAATCTCTGAATGCCATCTGAGATATGGAAACTGCATTTCCTAAAGCAGTAATATGTCAGCCTTCTTTCTCTAGTGAACTTATATCTTGGTCTCACTTTTACAAAGAATCTTGCCTTCACTTAGCCTACACTGCTTGCAGGGAAGAGGAAGAGAATAGGAAGAGGATATTTGTATTGTATCTTGGGGGCAGTCCACATTAGCCTGAGTCTGTGTCTCCTAGCCATATCTGTAATAGCACTGGGCCTCCCTGCTGTCTGGTCCCATCCAAGTGCTAAAGATGGAGAATCCTTTTCTCTGCAGCCATAGTATCTCTTGGTGTCAAGGACCTCACCTATGACTGATGGAGGTAGGAGTCTTATTGGTGTCTTGGATCCTTGCAAAAGGTGCAGATATCTACATAGGCAGTTTTGGACTGGGCTCCTGGGAGCATGGACAGGTATCATGATCTATGTGCTATATATAAGTAGCTTTGATGGAAAAGTGTGTTAATTACCTACTGCTGTGTAACAACACTACTATGAACTTAGAGGCTTAAACAACACAGATTTATTATCTTCCAGTTTCTGTGGGTCAGGACCCTGAGAATGGGACACTTAGCTGCAACTGAGGTGTTGGGGCTGTCATTTTATCTGAGGCTCGGGTGGTGAGGAATCTGTTTTAGTCAGCTTGTTAGCAGAATTCAGTTCCTTGAAGCTGAAGACAGAGAGCTTTGGTTTCCTGCTAGCTGTTGGCTAGAGGCCACTATTGGCTTCTAGAAGCCACTCACAGTTTCTTTTGCAAGTGGGTTTTCCACAAATGGCTGCTTTCTACCTATTTTTTAAAATTTATTTATATATATGTTATGCTTTTTGGCTCTGATGGGTCTTCGTTGCTGCATGCAGGCTTTTTCTAGCTGTGGCAGGCAGGGGCTCCTCTTCACTGTTGTGTGCAGGCTTCTCATCGTGGTGGCTTCTCTTGTTGCAGAGCACAGGCTCTAGGTGCGAGGGCTCAGTAGTTGCTGCTCTCAGGCTTTAGAGCACAGGCTCAATATTTGCGGCACACGGGCTTAGTTGCTCCAAGCATGTGGGATCTTCCCAGAGAAGGGAAGGTCCCTTGCATTGCAAAGCAGATTCTTAACCACTGGACCACCAGGGAAGGTCTACTTTCTTCCTTAAAGTGAGCAAAGGAAGAAAAAGACTTAAGCAATGCTATGCTATGCTATGCTAAGTCGCTTTAGTCGTGTCCGACTCCTAGCGACCCTATGGACTGCAGCCTACCAGGCTCCTCTGCCCATGGGCTTTTCCTGGCAAGAGTACTGGAGTAGGGTACCATTGCCTTCTCCGACTTAAGCAAGATAGCCATTAACTTCTAAAGAGATGTAATCACAAACGCTATCACATACATGCAGTGACCTTTGCCTGATTCCGTTGTGTGCATGCGCTCAGTCAGTCAGTCATGTCTGACTCTTTGTGGCCCCATGGACTGTAGCCTACCAGGCTCCTCTGTCCATGGAATCTTTCAGGCAAGAATATCGGAGCAGGTTGACATTTCTTACTCCAGATAATCTTCCTGACCCAGGAATTGAAACCTGAGTCTCCTAAGTCTCCTGCACTGGCAGGTAGATCTGCAGTGCTTGGGAACTGCCCCCCCCACCCCCCCGCCCCTTATTCTGTTGCCCAATCATGTCTTACTCTTTGACCCCATGGACTCTAGCCTGCCAGGCTGTTTTGCGCATGGGGATTTTCCAGGCAAGAATCCTGGAGTGGGTTGCCATGTCCTCCTCCAGGGGATCTTCTCAACCTAGGGATTGAACCCAGGTCTCCCACCTTGTCGGTGGACTCTTTGCTGTCTGAGCTAGAGAGAAGCCCAAGAATACTCGAGTGGGTAGCCTATCCCTTCTGACCCAGGAACTGAACAGTCTCTTGCATTACAGGCAGATTCTCTTTATTCTGTTAGTTAGAAGCAAATCATAGGTCTTGCCTGTACAAGGGGATCAGAGAAGCATGTGAACACCAGGAGGTGGTGAGGTGGGAGCCCCTGTAGAGTCTGTCTACCACAAAAGGTATATCCAGAAGGGGATGGGAAGAACAGTCAACACAACTTCTCTGCCTAAGATATACAGGATGCTCTGCAGCCATTGGCTTGAATTTCTGGTGCTAGTGATGACAGTTCTGGACTGTATTTGAAACTCTTTCCCATAGAGTTCCCCAGGGAAGGTCCTCATTTCTCCCTGGTCCTAATTCCCACCACATAACTATCATTTGGTTCCCTAGAGGGCAATAATATGGACCTGTCTTTAGTCTATTCCTAGTCTATTTTTATGGTGAACTCTATGCTCTTGTATTAATCAGGATCCAATCAGGAGAAGGAAATTATACCACCAGTCTTTTTTTTTTTTTTGCAAGTATTTATTAACTTCAAGAACAATAAAATCTTCTGAAGACATTTTGTGCCTTTAAGGATCTACCAAAAAAATTACACCCAGGAGCACTTACAGGATATTGTGGGCATACAAAGGATCCAGAGAGCTAAACGCATAACAACAGAACATTTGATAAGTAAAAAGTCAAAATTATTGGTTTTGTCAGGCCAGTTTATTTCTCTTCCTTGGTTCTTGTCTCATTGCTACAACAATCTAGAGCAGTGGGTTGAAAGGTTTAAAATAACAGACAAGTTACAGCTCAGTTCAGCTCAAGCAGACAGATATTTTAGACAGACCCTCCTGTGACATAGAAGCAGGCTGACCCCAAACAAGCCCTACTCCTCCCTCTTGGCTTCCCCCTTTTTATAAGTTTCTTCCTCTTGGTTATGCCCTGTGCATAATAGGGTTTGTACCCACTACCAGTCAATGAAAGGGAATGCAAATGGACATATGCTTAAGGCCAACTGACAATTGCAAATTATATAACAGCAGCTGCTGCTTCAGTCATGTCTGACTCTCTTCGATCCCGTAGATGGCAGCCCACCAGGCTCCTCTGTCCCTGGAATTCTTCAGGCAAGAATACTGGAGTGGGTTGCCATTTCCTTCTCCAGTGCATGCATGCATGCATGCTAAGTTCCTTCAATCGTGTCCGACTCTATGAGACCCTATGGGCAGCAAGCTGTGTCATATATGTCTTCCCATAATTCAGTCTGTTATAATCAGAGGTGGAATATTTATGAGGGCTTCCCTGATACCTCAGGTGTTGAAGAATCTGCCTGCAATGCAGGAGACCTCAGTTCAATTCCTGCGTCAGAAAGACCTGCTGGAGGAGGGATAGGCTCCCCACTCCAGTACTCTTGGGTTTCCCTTATGGCTCAGCTGGTAAAGAATCTGCCTGCACTGGGGGAAGCCTGGATTCAGTCGTGGGTTGGAAAGATTCCCTGGAGAAGGAAAAGCCTACCAACTCCAGAGAATTCCGAGGGGTCACAAAGAGTCTAGACAAAACTGAGCAACTTTCCCTTAACAGGCTCCTACATGCCTAAGGTTACTTGAGAAACACCTTGGTTATTTTGTATCCACTGTGTGCCTAGGGGGCATGTACAGTTCAGTTCAGTTCAGTTCAGTCGCTCAGTCGTGTCTGACTCTTTGTGACCCCGTGAATTGCAGCATGCCAGATCTCCTTGTCCATCACCATCTCCTGGAGTTCACTCAGACTCACCTTCATTGAGTCCGTGATGCCATCCAGCCATCTCATCCTCTGTCGTCCCCTTCTCCTCCTGACCCCAATCCCTCCCAGCATCAGAGTCTTTTCTAATGAGTCAACTCTTCGCATGAGGAGGCCAAAGTACTGGAGTTTCAGCTTTAGCATCATTTCTTCCAAAGAAATCCCAGGGCTGATCTCCTTCAGAATGGACTGGTTGGATCTTCTTGCAGTCCAAGGGACCCTTAAGAGTCTTCTCCAACACCACAGTTCAAAAGCATCAATTCTTCGGCTCTCAGCCTTCTTCATAGTCCAACTCTCACATCCATACATGACCACAGGAAAAACCATAGCCTTGACTAGAGGGACCTTAGTTGGCAAAGCTTTTGAATATGCTATCTAAGTTGGTCATAACTTTTCTTTCAAGGAGTAAGCATCTTCTAATTTTGTGGCTACAGTCACCATCTGCAGTAATTTTGTAGCCCCCCAAAATAAAGTCTGACACTGTTTCCCCATCTATTTCCTATGAAGGGATGTGACTGGATGCCATGATATTCGTTTTCTGAATGTTGAGCTTTAAGCCAAATTTTTGGGTTTCCTCTTTCACTTTCATCAAAAGGCTTTTTAGTTCCTCTTCACTTTCTGCCATAACGGTGGTGTCATCTGCATATCTGAGGTTATTGATATTTCTCCCAGCAATCTTGATTCCAGCTTGTGTTTCTTCCAGTCCAGTGTTTCTCATGATATACTCTGTATAGAAGTTAAATAAGCAGGGTGACAATATACAGCCTTGAAGGACTCCTGTTTCTATTTGGAACCAGTCTGTTGCTCCTCATCCAGTTCTAACTGTTGCTTCCTGACCTGCATACAGATTTCTCAAGAGGCAGGTCAGGTGGTCTGGTATTCCCATCTCTTTCAGAATCTTACACAGTTTATTGTGATCTATACAGTCAAAGGCTTTGGAATAGTCAATAAAGCAGAAATAGATATTTTTCTGGAACGCTCTTGCTTTTTCCATGATTCAGCGGATGTGGGCAATTTGATCTCTGGTTCCTCTGCCTTTCTAAAACCAGCTTGAACATTAGGGAGTTCACAGTTCACGTATTGCTGAAGCCTGGCTTGGAGAATTTTGAGCATTACTTTACTAGCATGTGAGATGAGTATTGGCAATTTGATCTCTGGTTCCTCTGCCTTTTCTAAAACCAGCTTGAACATCAGGGAGTTCACGGTTCACGTATTGCTGAAGCCTGGCTTGGAGAATTTTGAGCATTACTTTACTAGCATGTGAGATGAGTACAATTGTGTGGTAGTTTGAGCATTCTTTTGCATTGCCTTTCTCTGGGATTGGAATGAAAACTGACCTTTTCCAGTCCTGTGGCCACTGCTGAGTTTTCCAAATTTGCTGGCATATTGAGTGCAGCACTTTCACAGCATCATCTTTCAGGATTTGAAACAGCTCAACTGGAATTCCATCTCCTCCACTAGCTTTGTTCGTAGTGATGCTTTCTAAGGCCCACTTGACTTCACATTCCAAGATGTCTGGCTCTAGATTAGTGATCATCATCATGATTATCTGGGTCGTGAAGGTCTTTTTTGTACAGTTCTTCTGTGTATTCTTGCCACCTCTTCTTAATATCTTCTGCTTCTGTTAGGTCCAGACCATTTCTGTCCTTTATCGAGCGCATCTTTGCATGACATGTTCCCTTGGTGTCTCTAATTTTCTTGAAGAGATCTCTAGTCTTTCCGTTTCTGTTCTTTTCCTCTATTTCTTTGCATTGATTGCTGAGGAAGGCTTTCTTATCTCTTCTGTTCTCTGGAACTCTGCATTCAGATGCTTATATCTTTCCTTTTCTCCTTTGCTTTTCACTTCTCTTCTTGTCACAGCTATTTGTAAGGCCTCCCCAGACAGCCATTTTGCTTTTTTGCATTTCTTTTCCTTGGGGATGGTCTTGATCCCTGTCTCCTGTACAATGTCACGAACCTCATTCCATAGTTCATCAGGCACTCTATCAGATCTAGGCCCTTAAATCTATTTCTCACTTATATTTTATAATCATAAGGGATTTGATTTAGGTCATACCTGAATGGTCTAGCGGTTTTCCCTACTTTCTTCAATTTCAGTCTGAATTTGGTAAGGAATTCATGATCTGAGCCACAGTCAGTTCCTGGTCTTGTTTTTGTTGACTGTATAGAGCTTCTCCATCTTTGGCTGCATAGAATATAATCAATCTGATTTCAGTGTTGACCATCTGGTGATGTCCATGTGTAGAGTCTTCTCTGTGTTGTTGGAAGAGGGTGTTTGCTATGACCAGTGCATTTTCTTGGCAAAACTCTATTAGTCTTTGCCCTGCTTCATTCCGCATTCCAAGGCCAAATTTGCCTGTTACTCCAGGTGTTTCTTGACTTCCTACTTTTGTATTCCAGTCGCCTATAATGAAAAGGACATCTTTTTTGGGTGTTAGTTCTATGTACAGGAGTTGGAAAAGCCTCTGTGGTTATTTTGTAGCTTATCTGTGAGCTCTCCTGGATATGTCTGGGATGAGTTTTAGTGATCATCCCTTTCAGCCAGCCACCTCTCATTGTTCTATCTAACAATTTGTTTAAGGGCTGGGCAAAGACACTGCTCTTCTAGTCTAGTGTGAGTGATAGTCGCTCAGTCATGTTTGACTCTTTATGATCCCATGGACTGATGCCCACCAGGCTCCTCTGTCCATGGAATTCTCCATGCAAGAATACTGGAGTGGGTTGCCATTTCCTTCTAGTCTAACCAGATCATTAAAAAGAAAACTTTTTGTTGTTGGAATATAATTGATTTACAATGTAGTGTTATTTTCCATGTGTGTGTGTGTGTGTTTGTGTGTGTGCTCAGTCATGTTTGACTCTGTGACCCAATTTACTGTAGCTGACCAGGCTCCTCTGTCCAAGAAATTATCCAGCAAGAATACTGGAGTGGGTGGCCATTTTCTTCTCTAAGGGATCTTCCTGACCCAGGGATCAAATCCACATCTCTTTTGTCTCCTGCATTGCCAGGCAGATTCTTTACCAACTGCATTTCTGCTGTACAGCAAAGTGGATCAGTTATTCATATAAATATAGCCACTCTTTTGCAGATTCTTTTCCCATCTAGGTCATTATGGCCATTTTCTTCTCTAAGGGATCTTCCTGACCCAGGGATCAAATCCACATCTCTTTTGTCTCCTGCATTGCCAGGCAGATTCTTTACCAACTGCATTTCTGCTGTACAGCAAAGTGGATCAGTTATTCATATAAATATAGCCACTCTTTTGCAGATTCTTTTCCCATCTAGGTCATTACAGAATATTGGGTAGAGTTCCTGTGCTGTATCAGTTCAGTTGCTTACTTGTGTCTGACTCTTTGCGACCCCGTGAATTGCAGCACGCCAGGCCTCCCTGTCCATCACCAACTCCCGGAGTTCACTCAGACTCACCTCCATTGAATTGGTGATGCCATCCAGCCATCTCATCCTCTGTCATCCCCTTCTCCTCCTGATCCCAATCCCTCCCAGCATCAGAGTCTTTTCCAATGAGTCAACTCTTCGCATGAGGAGGCCAAAGTACTGGAGTTTCAGCTTTAGCATCATTCCTTCTAAAGAAATCCCAGGGCTGATCTCCTTCAGAACGGACTGGTTGGATCTCCTTGCAGTCCAAGGGACTCTCAAGAGTCTTCTCCAACACCACAGTTCAAAAGCCTCAATTCTTTGGTGCTCAGCTTTCTTCACAGTCCAACTCTCACATCCATACATGACCACAGGAAAAACTGTAGCCTTGACTAGATAGATGAACCTTTGTTGGCAAAGTAATGTCTCTGCTTTTCAATATGCTATCTCGGTTGGTCATAACTTTCCTTCCAAAGAATAAGCGTCTTTTAATTTCATGGCTGCAGTCACCATCTACAGTGATTTTGGAGCCCCCCAAAATAAAGTCTGACACTGTTTCCACCATTTCCCCATGTATTTCCCATGAAGTGATCTTCATTTTCTGAATGTTGAGCTTTAAGCCAACTTTTTCACTCTCCCCTTTCACTTTCATTAACAGGCTATATAGTAGGACCTTATTAATTATCTGTTTATATGTAGAGTGTATATATGTCAATCCCAGGCTCCCAATTTATCCCTCTCTCTTTTTCCCCCCTGGTAACCATACGGTTGTTTTCTACATCTGTGACTCTATTTCTGTTTTGTAGATAAATTTATTTGTAGCATTTAAAAAAAGTTTCCACATATAAGTGATATCATATGATATTTGTCCCTCTCTGTCTGACTTTCTTCACTCAGTATGACAATCTCTAGGTCAATCCATGTTGCAGCAAATGGTATTATTTCATTCTTTTTTAATGGCTCAATAATATTCCTTTGTATACATGTACCACACTTTCTTAATCTATTCTTCTGATGATGGGTATTTAAGTTGCTTCCAGGTCCTGGCTATTATAAATAGTGCTGCAATGAACATTGGGGTGCATGTATTTTTTGAATTATATTTTTTCTTGGGATATCAAAAAAGAAAGAATATCTAAGACTTGTGGGACAACTATAAAAGGCATAACATATATGTAACAGGAATACCAGAAGGGTAAGAAAGAAAGGAAGAAACACAATATTTGAAACAAAAATTTTCCCCAAATAATGTCAGACACCAAACCACAGATCCAGAAAGATTAGAGACCACCAAGCAGGATAAATGCCTCAAACATACACCTAGACAGATCATAGTCGAACTTCAGGAAATCAAATTTAGAGGAAAAATCTTTGAAGGTAGAAGGTAGAAGGTAGAAGGCAAAAATATCTTACCTATAGAGAAGCAAAGATAGGAAGTACATCTTATTTCTCTTAAGAAATCATGTAAACAAGGGGAAAATGCATTAAAAAATTTAAAGAATTAAGAGAAAAAAGACCACATCCACCTAGAATTCCATACTCTGAAACTATGTTTCAAAGGTGAAGGACAAATAAAGACTTTCTCAGACTGAAAAATAAAAAACAAAAACAAAAAACGGAATTTGTTGCCAGTAGACCTGCCTTGTAAGAAATGTTAAAAGAAGTTTTCTGTTTGTTTTTGTTTTTTATTTTTGAGAGAAAAAAAGTTATACCTGTAAGAAACTCAGCTCTACATATAGAAAGGAAGAGACTTGCAGAATGAATAAGTGAGGGTAAAATGCCTATTTTTCTTATTCATAGTTGATCTAACTGATAACAGTTTGTTCAAAATTTAAAAAGTGATAATACATTTAATTACATAAGCTTATATGTAAATGAAATGAATGACAGCAATGATGCAAGACACAACAGAGCCTAATTAGAAAAATTTGTAAGGCACTTGCCCATGGAACATTCACCAAGATGGTCCACATCCTGGGCCATAAAACACACCTTAACAAGTTTAAAGAATAGAAATCATACTCTGACTGCCTCAGACCACAATGGAATTAAACTATAAATCAGCGACAGAAAGACAGCTGGGAAGTCCCCAAATATTCGGAGATTAAAGACACATTTCCTTTTTTTTTTTTTTTTAAGAGCAAGTGTCTTTTATTTTTTTAAATTTATTTTTATTTTTAATTTTTATTTTTTATTTAATACTTTATTCTATTTTACAGTACTGTATTGGTTTTGCCATACACTGACATGAATCAGCCACAAGTGTACACGATCTCCCCATGCTGAAGCCCCCTCCCACCTCCCTTCCCCCCCCATCTCCCTGGATCATCCCGTACACCAGCCCCAAGCATCCTGTATCCTGTATTGAACATAGACTGGTGCTTCATCTCCCATATGATTGTATACATGTTTCGTTGTCATTCTCCCAGATCTTCCCACCCTCTCCCTCTCCCTCTGAAGCCAAAAGTCCGTTCTATACCTCTGTGTCTCTTATATTGTCTCACTTTCGGGGTCATCATTACTATCTTTCTAAATTCCAGATATATGTGTCAGTATACTGTATTGGTGTTTTTCTTTCTGGCTTAGTTCACTCTGTATAATCGGCTCCAGTTTCGTCCATCTCATTAGAAATGTGTAAAGACACATTTCTAAAGAATATCTGAGAACAGTGGGACAACGGCAATGAATATATGTGTGATGGGAATACCAGAAGAAAAGAGAGAGGGAAGGAAGCAAAATTTGAAGCTATAATGACTACAAAATTTTCCAGAATCCCTTGATATGGATCATAGGATAAATCTCAAGCGAGATTTTTAAAGTACTTTGAATTTAATGAAAATAGCAATATAATTTATCAAATATGTGTGATGCAGTGAAAACGGTACTTAGAGGGGAATTTATACAATTGAATATGCATATTAGAAAAGAAGACCTAAAATCAGTAATCTAAGATTCTGCCTTAGGATACTAGAAAAGGAAGAGGGAATTAAATATGAAGTAAGAAGAAGAAAAGAAATAATAAAAATTAGAACAAAATAAATGAAATTGAAAGTAGGCAAGCAACAGAGAAAACAAAAACTAGTTCTTTGAAAAGATCAATAAAGTAAATAAGCCCTCAGCCACACTAAGAAAAAAAGAGGTAGGACACAAGTTCCTAACCTCAGAAAAGAAAGGGGATATTACTACAGATTCCATTGATACTAAAAGGATAATAAAGGGATGTTATGAACAACTATGGACTTCCCTTGTGGCTCAGTGGTAAAGAATCTGCCTGCAATGCAGGAGATGCAGAAGACGCTGGCTGGATCCCTGGGTCAGGAAGGTCCCTTAAAGAATGAAATGGCAACCCACTCCAATGTTGTTGTCTAGAAAATCCCATGGACAGAGGAGCCTGGTGAGACATTGTCCCTGGGGTTGCAAAGAGTCGGACATGACTTAGCAACTAAACAACTACAAATAAACAACTATATGCAGACAAATTTGATAACCTGATGAAATGAATTGAATTCCTTTAAAGACGTAAGCTGCCAAAAGTCACACAAAGAAATAGAGAAATAGGCTATTTGAATAGGCTAATATCAATTAAAGAAATTGAATTAAATTAATAACCTTTCAAATAGAAAGCACCACTGGCTTTACTGGTGAATTTTATATATTTAAGTAACAAGTTATACAGTTCACTACAATCTCTTCCAGAAGATAGAAGCACAAGAATGGTTTCCTGTTATTCTGTGAAGCCAACATTACACAAGAAATACTTCCTAAGTTATTCTGTGAAGCCAGCATTACCCTAATACCAAAACCAGATAAAGACATTACAAAAATCCCCCTAATTCCCCCCAAACAACGACCATCTCTCATGAACTCAGATGAAAAACTCCTCTACAAAATATTATAAAACTGCATCCAAAAATGTGTAAAGAGAATCATACACCAGAATGGAGAAGGATTTTTCCTAGATAGAGGCTAGTTCAACATCAAAAAGTAAATTATTATAATCCATACATTAGCAGGATAAGTAAGAGAAATCACATGATCATATCAATAGGTGCATAAAAAGCATTTGACAAAATCTAACCTTCATTCATGAAAAAAGACTCAGTGAACTAGGAGTGCAGGGTAACATCTTGTAGCTCTTGATGAAGATCTTCGAATATCTACACCTAACATCACACTCAATGGTGAGAAACTTGAAGCTTTCTTCGTAAGATCTGAAAAAGCCAAGAATATCTCACCATGGCTACTTGACATTGTACAGGAAGTCCTAAAGCGAATGCATTACGATGATAAAAAGGAGATAAAAGAGACATAAATTGGGAAAGAAGAGACAGGACTGTCTTTGTGCACAGATGCCGTGATCCTCTATGTAGAAAATCTAAAAAAACTAACTGAAAAATCCTGGAACTAATAAGCAATTACAGCAAAATTTCAGGATAAACATTAATATATAAAAGTCAATTGCTTTCCTATACATGACTGTGAACAAAGAGGAATTTGAAATAAAAAGCATACTACACTTTAAATTATTCCCCCTAGATGAGATACTTAAATATGAAAATAACAAAATATGGACCAAATTTATCTGAAGAAAGCTTCAAAACTCTGATGAAAGATATCAAAGAGCTAAATAAATGGAGAGATATATTCCATGTTCATGAATAGAAAGACTCAATATTTTCAAGATACCAGTTATTTCCAACTTATTCTATAGGGTCAAGTTCAGTTCAGTTCAGTCGCTCAGTTGTGTCTGACTTTTTGTGACCCCATGAATTGCAGCACGCCAGGCCTCTCTGTCCATCACCAACTCCTGGAAATCACTCAGACTTATGTCCATTGAGTCAGTGATGCCATCCAGCCATCTCATCCTCTGTCGTCCCCTTTTCCTCCTGCCCTCAGTCCCTCCCAGCATCAGAGTCTTTTCCAATGAGTCAACTCTTGGCATGAGGTGGCCAAAGTACTGGAGTTTCAGCTTTAGCATCATTCCTTCCAAAGAAATCCCAGGGCTGATCTCCTTCATAATGGACTGGTTGGATCTCCTTGCAGTCCAAGGGACTCTCAACAGTTTTCTCCAACACCACAGTTCAAAAGCATCAATTCTTCGGAGCTCAGCCTTCTTCACAGTCCGACTCTCATATCCATACATGATTACTGGAAAAACCATAGCCTTGACTAGAGGGACCTCAGTCGGCAAAGTAATGTCTCTGCTTTTGAATATACTATCTAGGTTGGTCATAACTTTTCTTCCAAAGAGTAAGCGTCTTCTAATTTCATGGCTGCAGTCACCATCTACAGTGATTTTGGAGCCCCCCAAAATAAAGTCTGACACTGTCTCCACTGTTTCCCCATGTATTTCCCTTGAAGTGATGGGACTGGATGCCATGATCTTCGTTTTCTGAATGTTGAGCTTTAAGCCAATTTTTCACTCTCCTCTTTCACTTTCATCAAGAGGGTTTTTAGTTCCTCTTCACTTTCTGCCATAAGGGTGGTGTCATCTGCATATCTAAGGTGATTGATATTTCTCCCAGCAATCTGGATTCCAGCTTGTGTTTCTTCCAGTCCAGCATTTCTCATGATGTACTTTGCATAGAAGTTAAATAAGAAGGGTGACAATATACAGCCTTGACGTACTCCTTTTCCTATTTGGAACCAGTCTGTTGTTCCATGTCCAGTTCTAACTGTTGCTTCCTGACCTGCATATAGGTTTCTAAAGATGCAGGTTAGTGGTCTGGTATTCCCATTTCTTTCAGAATTTTCCACAAACAAGAGCTAATAGTTACTAAGTTAATTTTCTAGGGTACCTATGACCTTTCCATGAAGCCTAGTTATAGAAGATGAACTTTAAGATGTCAGTAAATGCATATATTAATTTCATTGTTTTCGGAAATGTCCTTGCTCAGGTAAACCTTCATGAATAAATAAACCTGTATTATCTCTGGAGATAGATTGATACTTCCCTGGTGGTCCACTGGTTAAAAATCTACCTGCCAACACACGAAACATGAGTCTGATCGCTGATCTGGAAGATCCTACATGCTGTGGGATAAGCCCAAGGGCCACAACTACTGAGCCGGCATGCCGAGAGCCCATGCTCCACAGCAGAAGAGAAGCCCCTACTCACCAAAACTAGAGAAAGCCCACTCACATCAATAAAGACCAGTGCAGCCAAAAATAAAAAAATTCAAGTAAAATAAAGAAGAAAAACTGGATTGACCGACCATAGCGTAGGTTGTCCCCTCTCCTGACAATTAGGAGAGGGACTTGGACTCCCCGTATTTCATGTTAACTTGCTCCCTGATGCGGCTAACATTCTCTTTTCTCGAGTGATTCTGTTCATTTAGATGGTACACATTTGTCCTCATGCGTATAGATAAAACTGTTCTAGCATATTTATCAATCAGTTTTCTGATTCTATAAATCACCTGACAATCTGATCTCCCAGTTTGCCTATTTGGATTTTTCTTTTAAGCTAGTGTTTAGTTTTTGTGGAAGAATTGCCTTCATAGGATGTAAAGACACAAACAGTACCAAAAATCATATAATGAAAAACAGCAAGCAGTCGCTATTACCTGGCTTTTCTCTCCAGAGAAAATAAATTTCAAGTCTTTTGACTCTTTTATATGGTGTTTTCCTTTTTATTTATAAACACACTTGTACTATTTCCTTTACTCTCCAACTTTTATTTT
>SJYC01032626.1:0-45555 GCA_006408675.1 Madoqua kirkii | reverse complement strand
TTTCTCCTTTGCTTTTCACCTCTCTTCTTTTCACAGCTATTTGTAAGGCCTCCCCAGACAGCCATTTTGCTTTTTGCATTTCTTTTCCATGGAGATGGTCTTGATCCCTGTCTCCTGTACAATGTCACAAACCTCATTCCATAGTTCATCAGGCAGTCTATCTATCAGATCTAGGCCCTTAAATCTATTTCTCACTTCCACTGTATAATCACAAGGGATTTGATTTAGGTCATACATGAATGGTCTAGCGGTTTCCCCTACTTTCTTCAATTTAAGTCTGAATTTGGTAATAAGAAGAATAGGTTCAAGGAGAACTCCAAAAAAGTATGAGCAAGATAGTCTGTGGATGTCAACAAATTGATTCTGAGTTTTATATAAAGAGGTAAAAGTCACAGAATAGCCAACTCAGTGGGCTTCCCCAGTGATTCAGCCGCAAAGAATCTGCCTGCAATGCAGGGGCTGCAGGAGAGGCGAGTTCGATCCCTCGGCTAGGACGATCCCCTGGAGGAGGTCATGGCAACACACTCCAATATTCTTGTCAGGATAATCCCATGGACAGAAGAACCTCCTACGCTGCAGTCCATGGGGTCGCAAAAGAGTTGGACACGACTGAAAGTGTGCGTGCATGCACACACACACACACACACACACACACACACACACACACACAAAGGAAACTAAGATCCCACATGCCCTGTGGTGGGGAAAAAAAAAAAAAAAAAAAAGAAGAAGTGTACAGTAAAAGTCTTTGAATTGAGCAAGGTATCCTAGGTTTTCTGACAGCATCCACGAAATAGAGGCAGGTTAATTTGTTAATTTGAGAGTAGGATAAAATCTCAGACCTATTTGACACTTCGCCCTCTACATGTTTCTCCTTGTCACCTCTAACAATGTTAATGTTTGTCAGTAGAGGGCGCTAGAGGAATAGTGAAAAAGGATGAGTCCTTTCCTGGTTTCAGTGTGCTCTTGTTAGCCAGACTTGTGCAGTTTCTGGCTTCTCCAGCGTTGGGATCCTGCAGCAGTTTCTCCAGCAAAGGGCTTCTGCAGTGAATGGCTTTTCCAGTGCGTGGCTCCCACAGAACATAGCAGCCATCACACCCAAAGCAGATACTTTGTTACAATTTAGGCAGTTTACAGCAGGATGCTACTAACAAGGCACTTTCCCATGGTTTTCTTCCATGGCACCCCCTCCAGTTAGCTAAAGCAATGGCTCTAAAGCAAAGTCTGGATCTTGCCTTAGGCGTGATGGTAGTGGTTTAGTTGCTCTGTCATGTCCAACTCTTGCGACTCCACGAACTGTAGCCTGCCCGGCTCCTCTGTCTGTGGAATTTTCAAGACAAGAATACTTGCCTTAGCAGCAGCAGTTGTTCATTACATCTGTAATTTCTTGTCTGTCTCCTGGTTGGACTCTGACTATGTGTGGGTTCTCATGTATGCTCAGCCGTATCTGACTGTTTGCGACCCCATGGAGTGTAGCCTGCCAGGCTCCTCTGGATATCACTGATGGGATTATCCTGGCAAGAATACTGGAGTGGGTTGCCATTTCCTCCTCCAGGGAATCTTCCCGACCCGGGGATCAAACCTGTGTCTTCTGTGGCTCCCTCATTGGCAGGCGGATTCTTTACCACTGAGCCACCTGGGAAGCCCTGACTAACCCTTCCTAACACAGCATATAAAGTCTTACCTGCTGCTCTCTGCCCAGATGGTCAAATCAGTACAATGCCATCAATGTAGTGGGTCAGTGTGATGTTGGAGGGACTGTCATGATCGTGATCTCTGCACACTGTACACCTTTGCAATATCTATTATCTATCCTCATGCTATCTGCTTTCCTGCAAAAGTAGCTTCGACAAAGCCCTGAAGGGAGACCATGAAAGTATGCTGTTGACCCTACCAGATAAAGGTAAATGGCTCTGGTATCCCTTACCAATCACTATGGAGGAAAAGGTTGCATCCACACCAGGGACGCATTGATGTGCTCCAGTACAGAAGCACAGCTGGGAGAGCAGCTGCACTTGGAGTCACCGCATGGGTGAGTTTAGGATCATCCAGTCTCCAAAGTCTTTCTGGGTTTGTGAGTTTAACTGGGGTGTGATAGGTGCTTCTTTCACGTCTTCTCTGGCTCCAGTTCCCTGTGGGATGTGGTTTACTATCGTGATAGGGAGAAGAAGACCCAAGACCTTCCAGCGAGCCTTTCCTATCCCTTGACTCCCTCTCTCTGGTCAGAGAGCTGACATGGGGACTCTGTCAGCTTTCTAGGATGTTCATTCCAATCAAACATTCAGGAATCAGGGCTACAAGTGCCCGAGTCTGTGGACCAATGGGGCTCCCTGAGAGCTGGACTTGAGGCAAGGCTTTATCTGTCAACTCGTCACAGTGGGCCCCCACTCTGTGTAGGGGACCAAAGTAGTGTTTTTGGTCCACTTGAGGAAGCATTGGTATTGGTGCTTAGGGTGGGAAAATAGTGGCCCCTGGAGTGTGACAGCTTGATCTGGGTTGGGCGGGGGCGGGTGTTGATCAGGAGGCAGAAGGAGATGGGGAATGATGAGCCAGAGATTTTTTGTGGTTTCCATGGGAAGGAACAGGTCAGGCCAGGTGAGCAGGTTTAGAATTGGCTATTTCAAATAATTTCAGTGGCCTCTGAGGCACAGGGGCTTCCCCTAGTTGTTTAGTACCCAGCCCTGGGTGGGAGCAGGAGAACAGTGGTCCAGAGCCTGAAGCTGTTTCGTGTGGGCTCTGGATGGGCTGGTTTGCATCTGAAAAGCCTCCTCACAGAGGAGTGTTTACCATCTTTTGGAACTGGCTAACTCTGGGGCTGGGCTCCCCATTGGGTCAGCAGGTCCCAGATGTCAAAGCATCAGCATACAGAAAATAAAATACCTGGTTAATATAGAAGTAAGTAGGAAGCAATTCCTTAACCCAAGAAGATTGAGTCAGTGGGACAGAAAAGGTGAAAATGGGGTAGTGGAGTGCGTCACCAGGGTTTGCTCTTCTCAGGCTGAACTTGGCTCTCCCATCTCTGATTTTACAGCTGAGCAAAGAGTCACAGACCATCTGATGTAACTTTTACAAGGTTTCCCAACCTCCCAGGCTTTTCACCCCCTGTAGCTACTTCCTGACTAGGATGGTGTGATTTAGCATGCTTCTCCTGGGGACAAGGTGACAGGACTCCACTCCTGCAGGGACAGGATCTCCTCAGGTATGAATCTGACACTTAACATGGGGACACTTTGAATTTGCCAAAGCCTCTGCCTGTAAGGGAGAGACAAGCCTTGGAGACACTCTACGATTATAAGGTCAGGGATCTGCAGGGGAGAGAGTTGTACCAAGGCTTCCCCTTTCGCCTGGTGACAGTTTTCCCTTGGCTCATTATCAAGGAACAAGACAACAATAATCTTTTATCCAATAAACGTAGATCAGGCTTCCCAGGTGGAGCTCGTGGTAAAGAAAGCGGAAGTGAGAATTGCTCAGTTGAGTCCACCTCTTTGTGACCCCATGGACTGTATAGTCCATGGAATTCCCCAGGCCAGAATACTGGAGTGGATAGCCTTTCTGTTCTCCAGGGATCTTCCCAACCCAGGAATCGAACTGGGGTCTCCTGCGTTCCAGGCAAATTCTTTACCAATTGTGCTAGAACCTGCCCACAAATGCAAGAGACGTAAGAGACACGGGTTCAATCACTGAACTTGGAAGATTCTCTGGAGGAAGTCCTGGCAACCTACTCCAGTATTCTTGCCTGGAGAATCCATGCACAGAGGGGCCTGGTGAGCTACATACAGTCCATGGGATTGTAAAGGGTCAGACACAATGGTAGCGACTTAGCACGCATGTGTGGATCAGGCACCTATTCTTTGCAGGGCACTCTGCTGAATGCAGGGCATAGTGAAGGGTAATCTGGAAATAAGTGACAGGAAGGCCAAGGCCTCAACAGCCCAATCCTGGGACTAGGAGTAGGAAATCCTCTGTCCTCAGGGTAACCTGAGAAAGAAAGTGAAAATGTGGACCATTTTCCTAGTTTTTTTTTTTTTAATGAAAATGAACTTGCATATTTCCTGAGCCAAGGTCAGTGCTAAATGCAATCCTCACAAAGTTTCCAGGATATGAATGTAGAGCAGTTGAGTTGTATATCATTTGACAAATATGAGTAGAGCCCATACTCTGGGCCAGATGCTGCTCAAGGTATTAGGGACACAATGGTGAATGAAAAGGATACACGTCTCATGGAGCTTACCTGCTTGTGATAGATGGGCAACTAATGGGTGCTCTCCGAAGCCAGCTAAGGGAGACCATGGCCCATGTGCTGGGTGGGGCAGGGTGCCGTGGAAGAGAAAAGGCAGGCAGGGGAATGCAAATATGTGCCCTGTGACAGCCTTGAGGGGTTGCTAGAGGAGGTGAGGGAGTGAGGCTCATGAGCATCTTGGGGGAAGAGTGGTCCAGAAGGCACGTGTGTGTTTGGGGAACAGCAAAGAGGACAGCTTGGCTAGGACAGAGTCGGTCCCAGAGTAGGGAGCAGGGAGGGAATGATGAGAGGGTGGGGAATTGTGTAGGGCCCTAAGGCTATACTAGGCTTCCCAGGTAGGTCAGTTGCTAAAGAATCTGCTGCGGTGCAGGAGACCCGGGTTTGATCCCTGTGTTGGAAAGATCCCCTGGAGAAGAAAATGGCAACCCACTCCAGTATGCTTGCCTGGAGAATTCCATGGACAGAGCAGCCTGGGGAACTACAGTCCGTGGGGCTGTAAGAGTCAGACATGACTTAGTGACTACACCACTGCCACCTGAGTATATCTAAGGCATTTGGTGTTTCCTTGAGTGAGATGGGAAACCATGTGAAAAGTTCATGCTCACACACAGTGGCTCAGTCTTGGCTGACTCTTTGAGACCCCATGGACTGTAGTCCACCAGGCTCCTCTGTCCATGGGATTTTCCTGGCAAGAATACTGGAGTGGGTTGCCATGCCCTCCTTCAGGGGATCTTCCAGACCCAGGGACTGAACCCCTGTCTCTTATGTCTCCTGCATCGGCATGTGGATTCTCTACTGCTAGTGCCACCTGGGAAGCCCAGGAATACTGAAGTGAGTTGCATTTCCTCCTCCAGGGGATCTTCCCGACCCAAAGACTGAACCCATGTCTCCTCAATCTGCCTCAATCTGAAATAGGCAGTACAAGCTGAGTGAAGAGAATCCTTCATCCTGCAACTAATTGACAGTCTCTCTTTGTCCTGCTTTCAAACAGGGCCATATTTTATTTTATTTATTTTTTAAATTTGTTTTTATTAGAGTAAAGTTGCTATTTACAATGTTGTGTTAGCTTCCACTGCACAGAAAACTGGATTAGCCATATACATGTATCTCTTCCCTTTTGAACTTCCCTCCCTTTTAGTACACCACAGAGCATAAGTAGAGTTCCCCGTGCTATACAGTATCTTCCCCTCAATTGTCTATTTTATGCTGTTATTATTATTTAGTTGTTTAGTGTCTGACTCTTTTGCGACCTCATGGACTGTAACCCACCAGGTTCCTCTATCCATGGGATTTCCCAGGCAAGAATACTGGAGTGAATTACCAATTCTTTCTCCAGGGAATCTTCCCAACCCAGGGGTCAAACCAGAATCTCCTGCATTGGCAGGTGGATGCTTTACCACTGAACCACCAGGGAAGCCTCTGTCTATTTTATACGTAGTATCAATAGTGTATATGTGTCAATCCCAAGCTCCTCTCACACCACCCATTCTCCCTGTGGTGTCCATATGTTTGTGCTCTATGTCTGTGTCTCTATTTCTGTTTTGCAGATAAGATGATCTCTACTATTTTTCTAGATTTCAAATAGGGGTATATTTTAGAGAAGTTGGGAATTTATTTCATGCCCAGATTTGTCCATTTTGTACATGACAGTGTGAGAATAAAAAGGACCCTGTACTATACCCATCATGCTGTTCCCACCCAAGGCCATGTTCCCAGACCCAGAGAAGCAACCTCTTCTATTTCAGAGGGGAGGGGGCATCCCAGATCCTGGATAGGGTGCTTCCCTTACTCAGCTTCTTATAGAAGGAGCCTCCCTTGCTGGCATATAGTAGGTACTCAATAAGCATTTTTCCAGTAGATGGAAAAGAGAATGAATGAACAGCATCTTCTCCAAGTTTATCCTTTTTACTGTCTATTGATTCAATTCCAGTGATGCCTTAATGGAATTAGGCCATTTAGGATTGTTTATTAACAGGTCCAAAATTCCTTATTTGCAACTCCAATATCCAGACAGTTGGGAAAACAGAATTTTTTTCACAACTTGTTTGGTGTTTATTTGATCTCAGCTTATTTATTGCAAAGACGAGCCAATTCTGACTCCAGTTAGTTGTTTCTTTTACTTTAACCTTTGCTTCTGGTTGCTTTTGTTCACTGAAAGGATACTGTTTATATATAATGGCCTGCCTTAGGGAACCCTGCCGCTCTGCCTGAATATTAAACCAAAGTGGCTTCCTGTGGGACCCTGTCCACCTGTGGGTGGCTATAGGAAGGAAGAAATTAACACATCCCTCCCCAAGACTTCCCATTCAAAGAGATATTTGCAAGATTAATGACCTTTTCACTTTATTTTTTCACCTCCCCTATCTCTGTTCTATAAAAGAACCTGGCATCCAGACCCCCATAGGATGGTTATTTTGAGCCATTAGTCTACCATCTTGGTCAGCTGACTTTAAAGTTGTCTTTCTGTTGCTGGCCAAAATCTTGGCTTTCTCTGCCCACCAAAGTCAAATAAAAATTATGGAGACAGATTTTGGTGGAAATAGAAAGGTAGCTTTAATTCTTAGCTGGTGGAGAGGGGAACACAGTAAGCTCATGCCTCAGGAGTTGTGCTCCTCTTCGTGAGAGGTCTAGGGGCTTATGTAAGAAGGGGGCTCACAGTCAGGAGCTGGTGATGAGGAACCAAGGATCTTGTCATAGGCTGGCATCAGTAACCCAGTATTTCAGTCTGGCAGTCAGTGGCTCGACCTTCTTTCTAATATGTAAGTACAGGTGGAAAGGTGTTGTAAGGATACAGATCAGACATAAGATACATTTTGCAAAGGGTCAAAGGAAAACAGGTGCAAAGTGTAGCTCCTGCAGAGTTAGGGGGCAGAAAAGCATACTTAGTTGCAGACATTCAGAGTTAGGAGCAGTTAAAGTGAAAAAAAAAAAAAAAACTAAGAAAGTTTAGGCCTGCTCACTGTTCTTTTTATCTTTTTTGTTCTCAGGAAAGGGAAAAAAACACCTCATTTCTCTTTTTTTCCTTTTCACTGCAACACTTCTTGCCTCAACATCTTGTTTCTCAGTTAATTAACCTGTTGTGCAATGAGCAGAACAAACTTGTACTAGGTAAAAATTCGTTTGCATATTCAGATTGAAATTAGGATGAGGATCCTTATTGCCCTGTTTACTCTCTTATGTGAATGTTCTTAGGTTTGCTGCAGAAGTATTACTATGTGTATTGGTGGTGGTTAAGTCACTAAGTTGTGTCTGACTCTTGTGACCCTATGGATTGTAGCCTGGCAGGCTCCTCTGTCTATGGGATTTCCGAGGAAAGAATACTGAAGTGAGTTGCCATTTCCTTCTCCAGGGGATCTTCCCAACGCAGGGATTGAACCTGAGTCTCTTGCATTGCAGGCAGATTCTTTATTGACTGAGCCACTAGGGAAGCCTGGTATGTATAAGAGTGGAATTATTTGCCTGTGTCCTCCTGGGATGATGTACTATATATACTGTATATGTACCGCTTATTATGTCATGGCTATTAAATGAGCAGAAACACATACAAAATCACAGTGAGCTATTACTATACTTCCATCATGTTAGTTAAAATAAAAAATAGTGATAAAATCAAATGTTGCCAAGGATGCAGAGAAACTGGATACTCATTCATTGCTGGTGGAAAGGTAAAGTGTAGCCACCCTGGTATATATAATAACAGAGGTCTTCAAAAACAGATAGCTTCAAACATACAGCTATAAAAACCTGAACTTGCTGACAGAATCAGCATTTGATGATTTTGGCTTTTGAATATTTCTTTCCCCTGTCCCCATCAGCAATTAGCATAGTTACTTTGAAATTCTCATCAGCTTTTAAACCTTTAATTTTAACAATCAAGCTCTAAGCAGCTCTGGAAAGGGCTGTGTCTTACGAATACAGAAAGTCCCATACAAGCAAACCTTCAAGCTGAGAACTTTCAAAGATGGAAACATGCAGCTGGTTCCAACAAGGACATTGTATCATCATCAGGCATGCGTGAAATTGCAACATGCCCTCTGTCTCCTATTGCTGATAATCCTTCAACTGTGTCTTCTCCCTGTCTCCCTCCTCCAGTCAGTAACTCAATGCCAGCCTCTGTATGCCAGCTGTTGTACTGTACTATTATACTTTTCAAGGTATTGCACTGTAACATTAAAAATGTTTATTTTTGTGCTTGTTTTTATGTATTATTTGCGTGAAAAGTATTATGAATCTATTATAGTACAGTGCTATGTAAATCGACTCTGTTAGTTGGGTACCCAGGCTAACTTTGTTGGATTTACAAACTGGACTAACGAACACACTCTTAGAGTGGAACTCGTGTGAATTTGGGAACTTACTGTAGACCTTTTTCCTTTACCCAGCACTGGTTCCTCCATCAGTTTGTATTATAACCATCATAGGTCTGATGTTAATTCTACACTCTCATTAATGATTGCAATGGAGCCCGCTGAAGTTGTAAAACATCTTCTGGATGAGGAAGCCTAGATGTGGTTCTGCTCAGATGCTTATGCAAAAAGCTCAAAGGTAGACAATAAATAGAAGCTTCGACAGAAGAATGAATCTATTTATTTTTGCCATCTTTTCAACCATACAAATATTTATGGACTGCATGTGGTATGTCAGGTACTGTCTTGGTTCTAGGATATAGGGCTGAGTCTACTGATTGTTGTTGTTCAGTCTCAGTCGTATCTGATTCTTTGTGATCCCATGGACTGCAGCATGCCAGGCTTCCCTGTTCTTCACTGTCTCTCTGAGTTTGATCAGATTCACATCCTTTGAGTCAGTGATGCTATCTAACCATCTCATCCTCTGTCACCCCCTTCTCCTCCTGCCTTCAATCTTTCCCAGCATCTGGGTCTTTTCCAGTAATTCAGCTCTTTGTATCAGGTGGCCAAAATATTGGATATTCAGTTTCAGCATCAGTCTTTCCAATGAATATTCAGGGTTGCTCTCCTTTAGGATTGACTAGTTTGATCTCCTTGTTGTCTAAGGGATTCTCAAGAATCTTTTCCAGCACCACAATTTGAAAGCATCAAATCTGGTGCTCAACCTTTTTTGTGGTCCAACTCTCATACCCATACATGGCTGATGGAAAACCCACAGATTTGACTGTATGGACATTTGATGGCAAAGTAATATTTCTGCTTTTTAACACACTGTCTAGGTTTATCACAGCTTTCCTTCCAAAGAGCAAGTGTCTTTTTAATTTCATGACTACAGTCACCATCTACAGTGGTTCTGAAGCCCAAGAAAAGAAACTGTGTCACTGTTTCCACTTTTCCCCCTTCTATTTGCCATGATGTGATGGGACTGGATACCAAGATCTTCAGTCAGTTCAGTCACTCAGTCGTGTCCAACTCTTTGTGACCCCATGTATCGCAGCATGCCAGGCCTCCCTGTCCATCACCATCTCCCAGAGTTCACTCAGACTCACGTCCATCAAGTCAGTGATGCCATCCAGCCATCTCATCCTCAGTTGTCCCCTTCTCCTTCTGCCCCCAATCCCTCCCAGCATCAAAGTCTTTGCCAGTGAGTCAACTCTTTGCCTGAGGTGGCCAAAGTACTGGAGTTTCAGCTTTAGCATCATTCCTTCCAAAGAAATCCCAGGGTTGATCTCCTTCAGAAAAGATCTTAGGTTTTTTTTTTTTTTATGTTGAAACTATTGATTATTCTTTGTTATTGAGAGTCTACCATGAGCTAAGTGGTTATTAGGGAGTGTGACTTCCTGCTTCTATTTATTGAGTAAGAGGGAGAGTGCGTTGGGTGAGATGGTGATGAGCTAGGAATGTGTGGGACTATTTGAGTTTCATGCTCAGTTGAACTGACCTCCATACCTTGGAGTCAACAGCAGCAGACCAAATCATCAAGAAAGGGAAATTAGGAAGGAATAGTTAGCTCAATTCAGAACAAGAAGAGTAAAGAGGAGGGATTTTTCCTACCTGACCATAACAACCTACTACAAAGGAAGGACATCATCATACAACCAGCATGACACCAGTGTAGGAACTAATAGACCCATGGGGCAGAGCAAAGGGCTTAGAGAAAGACTTGATAGGTGACTGTGTGTGCATGTGCTAAGCCATTTCAGTCATGTCCAACTCTATGTGACCCTATGGACTGTAGCCCACCAGGCTCCTCTGTCCATGGGATTTTTCAGGCAGGAATATTGGAATGGGTTGCCATGCCCTCCTCCAGGTGATCATCCTGACCCAGGGATCAAACCCATGTCTCTATGTCTTCTGCATTGATCAGCAGATCCTTTACCACTAGGGCCACCTAGGAAGCCCCAATAGATGATTGGTGGTTGTGGTGGTTTAGTCGCTCAGTTGTGTCCAACTCATACGACCTCATGGACTATAGCCTGCCAGACTTAGAGGACAAACTTATGGTTGCTGAAGGGAAAGGATGGAGGAGGGGACAGTTAGTTAGGGAGTTTGGAATGGACATGTACACATTGCTATATTTAAAATGGATAACCAACAAGAACTTACTGTATAGCACATGGAACTCTGCTAAACATTATGTGGCAGTCTGGATGAGAGGGGAATTTTCACGGGAATGGATACATATGTATGGTTGAGTACCTTTCTGTTCACCTGAAACGATTACATTATTAATTGGCTATACCTCAATACAAAATTAAAAGGTTTAAAAAATTTTTTAAAAATATTTAAAAGGTATACAGCAAGATAGTAACTGTATACCATATTAAAAAAAAAGAGTAGGCAAATAAAGCATTTGATGAAACAAATGTGGTATTAAGGAGTTCTTTAAGAGTACCACTTAAAGAAAGAAAGTGATGCAAAGACTAAGTCAGAAGTCACGAGCACGCCATGTGTACACAGCAGCCATGTCATCCTAAACTGCTCACCCATTGGTAGCACCTAGTATGGCCCCATTCTGGCCCTCCGTGTCATTTCGCAAAATATGCAGATAAAATTCCGATATCCCGAAGGCTAAATAGGTGAGCTACTGCTGTGCCTAGGTATGCATGTTCCTGTGTCTCTCTGATGAAGCAAGTATGAGAGTTGGTTCCAGACACCCTCTCTCTGTTGGAACCTCTCTGGTCTTCTCGACCACATTATAGAGGGGAAGGTGCACGCAGCAGAGAGAAGACATGTCAATATTGCATAATCCAGTATGGAGCAAGTATGAACTTTCCATCCCCTGGCACCTTACTTTGTGTGTGTGCCAAATCACTTTAGTCATGTCCGACTGTTCATGACCCTATGGACTGTGGGCAGCCAGGCTCCTCTGTCCATGGGATTCTCCAGGCAAGAATACTGGAGCAGGTTGCCATGCCCTTCTCCAGGGGATCTGGCCCTGGAGATTGAACTCGCATCTCTTATGTCTCCTGCATTGGCAGCTGGGTTCTTTACCGCTAGTGCCACCTGGGAAGCCCAGGAACCTTAATTTACACAGGCTGATTTACTTCCTATGCTTCTTGCTGCTTTTTAAAATGGACTTAACCTTGTAATTAGACCGTCCTAATTTGGTCTGTGACCTCTTCTGTTCAGAATTCCTTACCTGGTAATATTTGGGCCTACTATTGCCTCAGGATAATAACCCATTGCACTCATGGCTGATATTAAAACTGAGATTTACAAACTTGTCTATGAACTTTTTAACTTGCCTTCTTTCTTATGCTTGTATGTTGCCCCTTAGTCACCAGGGTTCCCTCAATCAAAGTTGGCCCTTTCCTCAGGTGATGAAATTTTCTTTCCTTTATACACTGTCTCCTTTGCCAAAACTTATCTGTTTGTGTCTTATTCCATCTATCATCTTGATGCTGTTACCTCTAGTTTGAGGTTGTAGAGTCAACCTTCAAAAATGTGCTTCTTAGCTATTTAAACCTGTTGTTTGGAGTATGCTGTCACCAAGTGGCAATGGAACCTCAAGTGTGACTGTCTATCTATCCATGAAGGAGTGAAGAAAGGGAGATGACAGGGGATCTAATGGTAGAGCCAGAAACTCTTGACCAGTAACTGATTAGATAGTTACAGAGAAAGCAGTTGGCAATGAAAGCCCAAAGGCAAGGACTCAAGACTTAAACAGAAAAGAACTTTGATCTTCTATAAGTAGACATGGAAATGAGTGCTACTAGATTCACATTGTCCTTGACAGTTGTTTTTGATGATTATAGACCATGGGTTCCAGGCAGATGCTAAGTAGATGGACATTCTTTCTTTACTTTAACCAGACAACTGTGCTTTTCTGTTTTATACATCAAGGTGCCACATACATTTTCATTTATTTAAAAGATTCTATAATTTTAAAAGGGACGGTTCTGTTCAGTCACTCAGTCAGGTCCAGCTGTTTGTGATCCCATGGAATTCAGCACTCCAGGCTTCCCTGTCCTTCACCAACCCTTGGAACTTGCTCAAACTCATGTCTATCGAGTCAGTGACGCCAGCCAACCATCTCATCGTCTATTGTCCCCTTCTCCTCCAGCCTTCAATCTTTCCCAGCATCAGGGTCTTTTCCAATGAGTCAGATCTTTGCATCATATGGCCGAAGTACTGAAGCTTCAGCTTCAGTGTCAGTCCTTCCAACGAATGTTCAGGATTGATTTCCTTTAGGATGGACTGGTTTGATCTCCTTGTAGTCCAAGGAGATCTTGTAGTCCAAGTGCTGGAGAGTCTTCTCTAGCACTGCAGTTCAAAAACATCAGTTCTTCAGTGCTCAGCTTTCTTTATGGTCCAACTCTCACATCCATACATGAATACTGGAAAAACCATAGCTTTGACTAGATGGACTTTTTGGCAAAGTGATGTCTCTGCTTTCTAATACACTGTCTAGATTTGTCATAACTTTCCTTCCAAGGAGTAAGTGTCTTTTAATTTCATGGCTGCAATCACCATCTGCAGTGATTTTGGAGCCCAAGAAAATAAATTCTGTCACTATTTCTACTATTTCCCCATCTATTTGCCATGAAGTGATGGGATCAGATGCCATGATCTTAGTTTTTTGAATGTTGAGTTTTAAGCCAGCTTTTTCACTCTCTCTTTTCACTTTTCCTCAAGAAGGTCTGTAGTTCATCTTCATGTTCTGCTGTATTCCCAGGTGGCTCAGTGGTAAAGAATCCACCTACCAATGCGGGAGAGACAAGAGATTCAAGTTCAATATCTGGGTTGGGAAGATTTCCTGGAGAAGGAAATGGCAGTCCACTCCAGTATTCTTGCCTGGGGAATTCCATGGAGAGAGAAGCCTGGAGGGCTATAGTCCATGGAGTCTCAAAGAGTTGGATTCGACTGATCGACAGAGCATGACTTCTTCTGACGTAAGGGTGGTGTCATCCTTAAGGAACTGTTACTGTGTTTCAAATGCTTCTCAGAAGTTGTCTCTTCCATACTTGAGATATTATTATTAAAATTATAAATACTAGCTTATCCCTATTGACTCAACTCTGTGGAGGGTGGCCTACTGGATAGGGAGAAGGAGAGGCAAAGAGTTTGGAGACTGAAACTGAAGGAGAGGACATGGAAGACCCCCAATAACAACAAGAAAGTGCTAGAAGGAGGAGCTGAGAGTAAGGACAAGCACCATGGGAGGTCCTGCTCTCTTCCATTTCAATGAATATAGAGTTTTAGGCACATCTAAACTCCCTGGAATTTGTTTGGCTTCACCAGTATAATACAATAAAGATCCTAATGAATTCAAGGGAAAGTCCAAGTTAAATGATGATGTCAATGATGATGAAGCTACTATACTGATAACTCTGACACTTAACAATGAATTAGGCATTGCTTTCTCATCCTAAATTAGATCCCCAGAACCAACCATCTACCTCCCATGGTGGAGGCCTAGTGATCAGGGCCAACAAACTACATGCTTCTGGTTCAAAGAATGACTTAACAAAGGTGTCTTTCTTCAAAGAAAATAGGCAAGGAGAAATTGAATGTTCAGGATTGATTTCCTTTAGGATGGACTGGTTTGATCTCCTTGTAGTCCAAGGAGATCTTGTAGTCCAAGTGCTGGAGAGTCTTCTCTAGCACTGCAGTTCAAAAACATCAGTTCTTCAGTGCTCAGCTTTCTTTATGGTCCAACTCTCACATCCATACATGAATACTGGAAAAACCATAGCTTTGACTAGATGGACTTTTTGGCAAAGTGATGTCTCTGCTTTCTAATACACTGTCTAGATTTGTCATAACTTTCCTTCCAAGGAGTAAGTGTCTTTTAATTTCATGGCTGCAATCACCATCTGCAGTGATTTTGGAGCCCAAGAAAATAAATTCTGTCACTATTTCTACTATTTCCCCATCTATTTGCCATGAAGTGATGGGATCAGATGCCATGATCTTAGTTTTTTGAATGTTGAGTTTTAAGCCAGCTTTTTCACTCTCTCTTTTCACTTTTCCTCAAGAAGGTCTGTAGTTCATCTTCATGTTCTGCTGTATTCCCAGGTGGCTCAGTGGTAAAGAATCCACCTACCAATGCGGGAGAGACAAGAGATTCAAGTTCAATATCTGGGTTGGGAAGATTTCCTGGAGAAGGAAATGGCAGTCCACTCCAGTATTCTTGCCTGGGGAATTCCATGGAGAGAGAAGCCTGGAGGGCTATAGTCCATGGAGTCTCAAAGAGTTGGATTCGACTGATCGACAGAGCATGACTTCTTCTGACGTAAGGGTGGTGTCATCCTTAAGGAACTGTTACTGTGTTTCAAATGCTTCTCAGAAGTTGTCTCTTCCATACTTGAGATATTATTATTAAAATTATAAATACTAGCTTATCCCTATTGACTCAACTCTGTGGAGGGTGGCCTACTGGATAGGGAGAAGGAGAGGCAAAGAGTTTGGAGACTGAAACTGAAGGAGAGGACATGGAAGACCCCCAATAACAACAAGAAAGTGCTAGAAGGAGGAGCTGAGAGTAAGGACAAGCACCATGGGAGGTCCTGCTCTCTTCCATTTCAATGAATATAGAGTTTTAGGCACATCTAAACTCCCTGGAATTTGTTTGGCTTCACCAGTATAATACAATAAAGATCCTAATGAATTCAAGGGAAAGTCCAAGTTAAATGATGATGTCAATGATGATGAAGCTACTATACTGATAACTCTGACACTTAACAATGAATTAGGCATTGCTTTCTCATCCTAAATTAGATCCCCAGAACCAACCATCTACCTCCCATGGTGGAGGCCTAGTGATCAGGGCCAACAAACTACATGCTTCTGGTTCAAAGAATGACTTAACAAAGGTGTCTTTCTTCAAAGAAAATAGGCAAGGAGAAATGTCAGAAGAAGAACTGTTTGGCTTGAGCAAATGAAGAAGACTGGTCCCAAGTCAGAGGGCCAGGGATGGCTCTAACAGATATCCCAAATGGCTAGGTGAGCCCCAGACAAGCTGGCCAAAACCTAGAAGGAAATAGTGCTGTCCAAGTTAACAAAGAGGTAGGTTTGGGGTAGCAAATGTCTTCATGAAACTAGGTGTTGTCAAGTTAAGGGGAAAATGTCAACTCATGGGACCACATCTGTAAAGGATTTGTAATTAAGATCAAAAGCCACCAGTGACTAATTCAAAATCATTGCCACATATTCCTTGAATGTAAGTGTCTAGTCCAAGAGATACCTCCAGGCACTCAGTGTCCAACTCCAAAACTTGAAAAGGTATCCCTGACTTGGGATGGCTCCATGTGTACCAACTGTTCAGGAACCTGCTAGAATGGGAGCTTTCACAGGACAAAGGAGTTTTTGTTGTTATTGTCTGCTTCATTCACAGGTGCATCCCATGTGATAGGATAATTCCTTGTGGGTGACAGGTGTTCAATAGGCATTATTGAGCCAGGTAGATGATTGCCCAAGGCCACCTGTGTTTTACAGTAAAACTAGGACTTAACTGTTGCCCTGCATTGATAGTGCCTCCATATTTTTCTACTGTGTCACATCTCAGTACAGATTTGCCAGCAAAAATGTTCTACTGCTGTGTGCCTATTACTTCAATTGATGTTATTGGTTGCTTTGCTTATTTATTAATATAGTCTTTGGTGGATTATTAGCCCATCTCACCATTGTCAGTTATTCTTTTAAGCAGCCATGGAGCTGTCTATGTGGTTAATCTATCCACCATCCTTAAAAGTAGGGAGACAGGGAATTGCCTCCAGACATCCTTCTGCCTCCATCCTTATGAAAGCATTCCCGTGTGGCTGAAGAGATGAAGTGCAGAAGTGGGAAGCAGAAACTGGCTTCTGGTCCTACCTTTGCCACTCATGGCTCAGAGGACCCCTAAGTCCCCAGATCACAAACACCTTCTGGGAAAAAAAGGGGGCTTAGACCAAACAGTTTTTGAGAGTCCATGATTCATCACCCCCCATCCTGATGTGCCCCAGGTTCCCATCCAAGGCTGGCCATCCTGCTCAGAGCCTCCTGACCCTCATGAAACTCAGCTTCCTGTTTGCAACATCTAGAGAATGTTTTCAGCTGGAGTCCATGCTCACAGTTGGAGACCATGCTCACAGCTGGAGAAGGAAATGACAACCCACTCCAGCATTCTTGCCTAGAGAATCTCATGGACAGAGGAGCCTGGTGGGCTGCTGTCCATAGGGTTGCACAGAGTTGGACACGACTGAAGCAACTTAGCATGCATGCATGCATTGGAGAAGGAAATGGCAACCCACTGCAGTATTCTTGCCTGGAGAATCCCAGGGACAGAGGAGCCTCGTGGGCTGCCGTCTATGTGGTCGTACAGAGTTGGACATGACTGAAGTGACTTAGCATGCATGCATGCATGCATGCATGCTCCCAGCAAACCATCATCCATCCTTACATGGTCTCCTGCTTGTTTCACCTATTTGTTCCCTTTTACTTCCACTATTCCCTGTTTCTAGTTCCTCTCCCATAGGCACATGTTTGATATATGTCCATGAATACATATATTTATGCCTTATAAAACACATTGTATTGTTTGTGTATTTTTATTTATTCATGGCTGCGCAAGGTTTCCATTGCTGCACACAGGCTTTCTCCAGGTGCAGCAAGGGGACTTCTCATTGCAGTGGTTTCTCTTGTTGCAGACCACAGGCTCTAGAGTACATGGGCTCAGAAGTTGTGGCACATGGGCTAAGTTGCTTCAGGGCATGTGGGAACTTCCCAGACCAGGGATCGAATCCATGTCCCCTGAATTGGCAGGTGGAATCCTAACCACTGGACCACCAGGGAAGTCCTATTTTTTAATTAGCATTAATTTTATGTTGTTGTTTTCACTTTGTTGTATTTTTTAACTCTCACTGAGTTTTTTTTTTTTTTTTTTAACCTCTTTGGCTGTGTCGTGTCTTAGTTGCAGCAAGTAAGATCTTCATTGCATCATGCAGAATCTTTTCATGTTGGTGCATGGACTCCCCAGTTGTGGAGTGCAGGCTCAGTAGTTGTGGCTTGCAGGCTTAATTGGCCCATGGCCTGTGGAATCTCTGTTCTCTGACCACAGATCAAGCCCTCATCCATTGCACTGAAGGCAGATTCTTAGCCACTGGACCACAAGGGAAGTCCCTGACTATTGTTCTAATTTGCATTTTTTGTGTAAAATGGATTTGAATATTTTTTCATATACACATAGCATTTATATTCTTCATTCTGTGAGTCACCCATGACATCTTTTACCCATTTTTTAGGCAGATGTGTTCTTTCTTTTCTGATGAGTTTCAGGAATCCCTTATGTATCCTGGACAACCCCTGTTATTTTCAGACATCAATGTTTTTTTCTCTGAGACTATTATCTTTCTGATGACTTTTCTATGGTGTTTCTTTTGAGCAGAAAGTCTCCATTTCTATGTAACCAGTCCATACCATTTTTCACCCTATGGTTTATCCTTTTCTGTGTTTTATTCAAGTTGTTTGCCAATTCTATACCATAGAAATATCCTTCTACATTTTCTTCTAGTAACTTTATGGTTTCGCCTCTCCTATTTGCACTCTTAGACCATCTGGATTCCACCTCTATACAATGTGTTTATAGTGTAAAGTGCTAGCCCATCTTTATTTCTACCCGTGTCTTGAATGAGATGTCCCAATACAATATCCTAAACAATCCATCTTTTCCTCATTGATTTAGAGTACCACCAATCACCTATCACCTGGAGAAGGAAATGGCAGGTGAGTCTATGAGTCTCTTTCTGTTTTGTAAGTTCATTTGTATAATTTCTTTTCAGATTCCACGTATAAGGATTGTCATACAATATTTCTCCTCTGTCTGACTTAATTCACTCAGTATGACAATCTCTAGGTCCACTCCTGTTGCTACAAATGGCATTATTTCATCCTTTTTTAATGGCTGAGTAATATTCTATTGTATATATGTATCACACCATCTTTATCCATTTCTCTATGGGTGCTTCCATGTCCTGGCTTTGTAAACTTACTGTATAACTTAATGCATGATATAATTTCTTTCTCTGTCTCAAACTCTCTTTTACCCATGATCTGTATTTGACACTTCCTATGTCTTTTGTCTATGTCTTGAGCTACCAGCTTATTTATTTCTATGCTTAACACTTCTTATGGGTTTTATTCATCCTGCTTTTCTTTCTTTCTTTTAGGATTAGACTTTATTCTTAAATAATTAAGCAAGCACCCATTACCATAAACTTCAGCTTTCCCATCTTTACAATGAGTAAGAAGTTCTGCCACATATATCACTTAGGAATTCAGCTTCAAGTATTTTCAAGAACCACAGGACGGGAAATCATTGAAATATGAGTGGGTCAAGAGAAGCAAAGGGAGAGATACTTGGTGGTTGCTATAAGCTTTGTAATATGTGGACTGTGGTGGTTTGTTTAAAGAAGGATGAATTTGTCCTTGGAGTCAGATTCAAACTGTTAGAACTTGGATTTAAACAAAATTGGATTCAACTTGAATTAAAACCTTGACTCTATCTGCCACTAAATGTGGGCAGACTGTTTAATTAAATATAGCTTCTTTTCTTCATCCATTTAAAATAGCACCAATAGTGTTTTTGTTTCTGGAACTCTCCCTACCCAGTAGTCAAGGGCTTCTTGGGACATGGGGTAACATAGCAGAGACAGAGGCAATAGAATCCAAAGAGATTGGAGTCTGAATGTTTCAAAGAAAAGAACGTCACACAGAAGTCATATGTAATGGCTCCAAACTTTTTGAAACTCCATCCCCTCTCATTTCCACCAGCATCTGTATCCTACAATTGTTCTTGTCATTCAGCTGCTAAGTCATGTCTGACTCTTTGTGACCCCATCGACCGCAGCATGCCAGGCTCCCCTGTCCTTCACTATCTCCCAGAGTTGGCTTAGATTCATGTCCACTGAGTCAGTGATGCTATCTAAACATCTCATTCTCTGCATCCCTCTTCTGCCTTTGCCTTCAGTCTTTCCTAGCACCAGGGTCTTTCCCAGTGAGTCAGCTCTTTGCATCAGATGGCCCAAGTATTGGAGCTTCATCTTTAGCATCAGTCCTTCCAATGCATATTCAGAGTAGATTTCCTTTAGGATTGACTTGTTTGATCTCCTTGCAGTCCAAGGGACTCTCAAGAGTCTTCTCCAGCATCATAGTTTGAAAGCATCAATTCTTTGGCACCCAATCTTCTTTATAGTTCAAAGAGATCAAATTGCCAACATCCGCTGGATCATGGAAAAACCAAGAGAGTTCCAGAAAAACATCTCTCTCTGCTTTCTTGACTATGCCAAAGCCGTTGACTATGTGGATCACAATAAACTGTGGAAAATTCTGAAAGAGATGGGAATACCAGACCACCTGACCTGCCTTTTGAGAAACCTATATACAGGTCAGGAAAAAACAGTTAGAACTGGACATGGAAAAACAGACTGGTTCCAAATAGGAAAAGGAGTACATCAAGGCTGTGTATTGTCACCCTGCTCATTTAACTTATATGCAGAATACATCATGAGAAATGCTGGGCTAGAGGAAGAACAAGCTGGAATCCAGATTGCTGGGAGAAATATCAATCACCTCAGATATGCAGATGACACCACCCTTATGGCAGAAAGTGAAGAGGAGCTAAAAAGCCTCTTGATGAAAGTGAAGGAGGAGAGTGAAAAAGTTGGCCTAAAGCTCAACATTCAGAAAACTAAGATCATGGCATCTGGTCCCATCAGTTCATGTCAAATAGATGGGGAAACAGTGGAGACAATGGCTGACTTTATTTCTTTGGGCTCCAAAATCACTGCAGATGGTGACTGCAGCCAAGAAATTAAATGACGCTTACTCTTTGGAAGGAAAGTTACGACCAACCTAGATAGCATATTCAAAAGCAGAATATGCCAACAAAGGTCTGTCTAGTTCAGGCTACGGTTTTTCCAGTGGTCATGTATGGATGTGAGAGTTGGACTATAAAGAAAGCTGAGCTCTGAAGAATTGATGGTTTTGAACTGTGGTATTGGAGAAGACTCTTGAGAGTCCCTTGGACTGCAAGGAGATCCAACCAGTCCATCCTCAAGGACTGATGTTGAAGGTGAAACTCCAATACTTTGTCCACTTGGTGTGAAGAGCTGACTCATTTGAAAAGACCCTGATGCTAGGAAAGATTGAGGGCAGGAGGAGAAGGGGATGACAGAAGATGAGATGGTTGGATGGCATCACTGGCTTGATGGACATGGGTTTGGGTAGACTCCAAGAGTTGGTGATAGACAGGGAGGCCTGGCGAGCTATGGTTCATGGGGTTGCAAAGAATTGGACACGACTGAACCACTGAACTGAACCAAACTTCTTTACAGTCCGATTATCACATCCATACATAACTACTGGAAAAACCATAGCTTTGACTATATGGACCTTTGTTAGTGAAGCAATGTCTCTACTTTTTAGTATGCCGTCTAGGTTTATCATAGCTTTCCTTCCAAGGAGCAAGCATCTTTTCATTTCGTGGCTGTAGTTACTGTCTGAAATGATAAAATGATATAATCTGTCACTGCTGCCACTTTTCTCCCTTCTATTTACCATGAAGTACAAGGAGTTGGACATGACTGAGCAACTGAACTGAACTGAACTGATCCTACAATACACACAACTAAAGCAGCAAGAGAATGAGTTTTCCATATAACCTTTTAAAAGAAATGAATAAAGAGATATCTCAAGTAAGTAGAGTCAGGATTCCCTATGATGATAGCAAAAACCATTAGGAAGAAGAAAGACTCCTTTTCTCTTCTGGTAAGAAGCCATGAGCTCTCTGATTATGTAGCCCTCTCAGCTTTCCTTTCCCCACTATAAAAGTGCTCTCCTTCCCTGGCTGTGTGGAGACTCGCTCATGGCTCACTGTGGTTGCAGACACTGAGTTGCAATTCCTTGCTAATCTTCAATAAAACCACTTTCCCTGCAAGAAAAAACTGGCAGTCTATTTATTTTAGGTCAACATTTTGATAGCCAATATGGGTATCCAGAGAAGATCCAATGATTTTGTGACTGTTGAGTAAACTTGTGCAATACCCACCCTGAGCCCATTGTTGCTCCTGCTTTCCACACTAACTCTGGAGTTGAAAGGTTCATCTTTTTCCTGAAGCTGAGCATCTGGTTTCTTTGTGCTTTGAAATTCTCCAGGTTTAGATTTTGTCTTCTGGTTAAGGCTAGGTTCTGTATGTGAGTACGTGCTTGGCAATTTGGTCTGATTTTGAAATTAGACTGTTTCACTGGAACTGGCTAGCCTTTGACCCATTCCTTCAGGAACAGAGGCTGTTTCATTGGACTATGCACTTCAGTCTTGGGCCCATTCATTTGGAATAGGGGCTGGTCTATGGCAACCAGGCTTAGAAAACATCAGTCTGGCTCTGGAACCAAGCTGTTCCCTTATAACTGGCTCTTATTAAGCCTGAAGTGTGTTTGAACTATTGGAGTTGCACAATATTTACCCTATTTGAATTGTTTAAACTGAGATTAAGCTGTTTAATCTGCTTGAAAATTATTCTTTTACTGTAGAGAAAATCTGCTAAAAATGAGATCCCTATTATCTAAATATTTTGAGGGCACCCCCTTCCACAGTTACCCTTGTCATTCTTCAGTTGCTAAGTCATGTCCAACTCTTTGTGACTCCAAGGACTGTAGCATGCCAGGCTTCCCTGTCCCTCACTATCTTCTGGAGTTGCTCAAACTCATGTCCATTGAATTGGTTATGCCATCAACCATCTCATCCTCTGTTTTCCCCTTCTTTTCCTGCCCTCAAGGTCCTGCCCTCCTGCATCAGGGTCTTTTCCATGAATCTTCCCTTCATATCTGGTGATCAAAGTACTGGAGCTTCAGTTTCAGCATCAGTCCTTCCAATGAATATTCAGGGTTGACTTCCTTTACTATTGACTGGTTTGATCTCCTTGCAGTCCAAGGGACTCTCAAGAGTCTTCTCCAGTACCACATTTTGAAAGCATTAATTCTTTGGCACACAGCCTTCTTTATGGTCCAACTATCATATCCATACATGACTACTGGAAAAGTCATAGCTTTAACTATATGGCTCTTTGCTGGCAAACTAATGTCTCTGCTTTTTAACATGCTTTCTAGGTTTGTCATAGCTTTTCAAGGAGCAGGTGTCTTTTAACTTCATGGCTGGCTATTATATATTTAATAACCACAATCTTTCTAATGCACATTTCTAATTAAATGGACCAGCTTAATATAGTCAATGGCCATTATAGAGAAATTTCCAAATCCCCTAAACTTACTTTTCTTAAAATTGGACACCATAGTTCTAAAATTTCCAAAACTGAATGACATACCTATTTAGATTGGTATTTTGAAAACCAGAAACTTATCTAAAGCCTAAAACTGCCTTTATGCAAAATAAAGTTTTAAGATTACTTGAGACAGACTAACAAAGATAAGTGGATCTTGAAGCCTCAGGCTGTTTCGTTAGCTTCTTCGTCTAAGGATCTATCTCTGGTGCCATCTTCTTTGTTTTCTATGCTGCCTAACCCTCCTCTATACCTTTAGTTCTCCCTTACTAACTCTCTCCTTGAACTTTTTATCTGAAATTCTTCCCACTTGCAATTCCCCTGAATTTATCAGAGACTGTCATTTAAAACAAAGACTTCTGAGGATCCAGAAGCTGAACTCTTGTTTCTTGTACTCAGGACTAAAGCTAAACTCTAGCCATGGTCACAGTTTTTCCCAAAGTAACCAAAGAGCCTTACAAATTTACTGTGGAATTTAATATAGTTATTCAGGTTCATCAACCTGGTTTCTTTGACATATATCAGCTAGTTTATACCCTTGTCAGTGAAGGCCAGCCCAAGCAATAGATGAAAACCACTAATGGGGATTTCCTGGTAAATCCTGGTAAAGAATATGTGTGCCAGTGCCCGGTCCAGGAAGATCCCACATGCCTTGGAGCAACTAAACCCAAGCACCACAACTACTGAGCCTGTGCTTTAGAGCCCAGGAACCACTACTACTGAGTTCATGCACCACCACTGCTGAAGTCCATGCACCCTGGAGCCTGTGCTCCACAACAAGAGGAGCCACTGCAATGGGAAGCCCGTGTGCAGCAGCAAAGAGTAGCCCTTGCTCTCTGCAACAAGAATAAAGCCCTCGCAGCAACGAAGACCCAGCACAGCAGTGACGACCCGGCGAAGGCAAAGATACAATTATTTTAAAAAAGAAAACCACTAATGGTGAATATCACGAAAGGTCTAGAACTGTAACCAAAAGACCCACCCGCTAACTTTTATGATGAGGCTCAAGCGACCTTACTGGGCAATTGCTGGGATTTTCCAAAGCCTGCGGATTGAAACAAAATTTAGACTTCCTCACAAAAATATGAGCCTGTTCATGGCAGATAACCTCTGACTCCTCATGGTGATGTACAAGAGGCTTCTGTGGATAACAGTGACTTCTCATGGTTAATGATGGTTCTTATTAAAGAAACAGTAGTGGGCAAGGGATGTTATTATAACTTCTTTTGATGTTGTTGAGGCTGTATCTTTCCTATGGCTACTTAAGCCCAACAGCCGAATTATACATTGCTACAGAGGATTGCCTTGAGAACCCCATGAACAGTATGAAAAGGCAAAATGATAGAAAACTGAAAGGGGAACTCCCCAGGTCAGTAGGTGCCCAATATGCTACTGGAGATCAGTGGAGAAATAACTCCAGAGAGAATGAAGGGATGGAGCCAAAGCAGAAACAATACCCAGCTGTGGATGTGACTGATGATAGAAGCAAGGTCTGATGCAGTGAAGAGCAATATTGCATAGGAACCTGGAATGTCAGGTCCATGAATCAAGGCAAATTGGAAGTGGTCAAACAAGAGATGGCAAGGGTGAACGTCGACATTCTAGGAATCAGCAAACTACAATGGACTGGAATGGGTGAATTTAACTCAGATGACCATTATATCTACTACTGTGGGCAGGAATCCCTCAGAAGAAATGGAGTAGCCATCATGGTCAACAAAAGAGTACAAAATGTAGTACTTGGATGCAATCTCAAAAACAACAGAATGATCTCTGTTCATTTCCAAGGCAAACCATTCAATATCACAGTTATCCAAGTCTATGCTCCAATCAGTAACGCTGAAGATGCTGAAGTTGAAAGGTTCTGTGAAGACCTTTTAGAACTAACACCCCCAAAAGATGTCCTTTTCATTATAGGGGACTGGAATGCAAAAGCAGGAAGTCAAGAAACACCTGGAGTAACAGGCAAATTTGGCCTTTGAATGTGGAATCAAGCAGAGCAAAGACTAATAGAGTTTTGCCAAGAAAATGCACTGGTCATAGCAATAACCCTCTTCCAACAACACAAGAGAAGACTCTACACATGGACATCACCAGATGGTCAACACTGAAATCAGATTGATTATATGCTTTGCAGCAAAAGATGGAGAAGCTCTATACAGTCAACAAAAACAAGACCAGAAGCTGACTGTGGCTCAGATCATGAACTTCTTATTACCAAATTCAGACTGAAATTGAAGAAAGTAGGGAAAACTGCTAGACCATTCAGGTATGACCTAAATCAAATCCCTTATGATTATACAGTAGAAGTGAGAAATAGATTTAAGGGCCTAGATCGGATAGATAGAGTGCCTGATGAACTATAGAATGAGGTTCGTGACATTGTACAGGAGGCAGGGATCAAGAATATCCCCATTGAAAAGAAATGCAAAAAAGCAAAATGGCTGTTTGGGGAGGCCTTACAAATAGCTATGAAAAGAAGAGAGGCAAAAAGCCAAGGAGAAAAGGAAAGATATAAGCATCTGAATGCAAAGTTCCAAAGAATAGCAAGAAGAGATAAGAAAGCCTTCTTGATGCTGTTATGATAGCAGGTGTACAAATACATGCTTCAGGGTTTTACAGCAGCAGCTCTGGGGCAGGTGGCCCTGTGGTCCTTTCCCAAACAGGCCAGGGCAGAGCCCTGGACATGTGGGGCTCCGCTGGTCCCTCCCCACCGTCCAGGGAAGTGTGCACTCCTCCCGTCCCCAGGTGTGGATGGGGAGACTGAGGTCAGCGGGGTGAAGGGACTTCCCGCCACGCCAGCATCTGGGCATGGTGCCAGGGCGCTGGGTGGGGGGTGGGCTTCCACGTTCAGAGCCCGCGCCCTCACCTTTCCCTGGAGGATCCGGTCACCCCTGTGCCTTTGTCCGTTCTCTCAGCTATTGATTCATTCATCAGACACTGAGAGGGTCCACTCACCTCCCTGTCCTGGGCTGGGCTGTGCACGATGCGTCTAGGGTATACGTCCTGCCCTTAGGAGCTCACAGGGTGGAGACCAAATCACTCAGAGGCAAAGAACCGGTGATGGACTACCCACGCCTGCCACAGGTGCCGGCCATGGGGCTGTGTGTGTGTGTGCAAGCCGCGCACTTGCCGACTCTGGCTACAGGTGAGCGCCGGCGGGCGGAGGGGTCCCTGAGCCCAGAGCCAGGTGTTGTGAGCCCCAGGTGTGTGTCTGTCGCTGCAGTATTGATCCATGAGGGTAAAGTTAGCCAGTCATGGTTTATCCTGTTCCTGGGGGGATTTTTCCAGAAAAACATCTATTTCTGCTTTCTTGACTATGCCAAAGCCTTTGACTGTGTGGATCACAATCAACTGTGGAAAATTCTGAGAGAGATGGGAATACCAGACCACCTGACCTGCCTCTTTAGAAATCTGTGTGCAGGTCAGGAAAAAACAGTTAGAACTGGACATGGAACAACTGACTGGTTTCAAATAGGAAAAGGAGTATGTCAAGGCTGTATATTGTCACCCTTCTTATTTAACTTCTATGCAGAGTACATCATGAGAAATGCTGGACTGGAAGAAACACAAGCTGGAATCCAGATTGCTGGGAGAAATATCAATAACCTCAGATATGCAGATGACACCACCATTATGGCAGAAAGTGAAGAGGAACTAAAAAGCCTCTTGATAAAAGTGAAAGAGGAGAGTGAACAAGTTGGCTTAAAGCTCAACATTCAGAAAACGAAGATCATGGCATGCAGTCCCATCACTTCAAGGGAAATACATGGGGAAACAGTGGAGACAGTGTCAGACTTTATTTTGGGGGGCTCCAAAATCACTGCAGATGGTGACTGCAGCCATGAAATTAGAAGACGCTTACTCCTTGGAAGAAAAGTTATGACCAACCTAGATAGCACAGGGGATCAACGTCAGGAAAACCTGTCATGGCACAAAGGGATATTTCTTCAAATGATAACTTAGAAAAACTGGCTAAAGAAGCCCAACAGTTGACCTTAGAAATGGAAAAACAAGATTGGAAATTCAGTTGTTGGTTTGATAAAAAGAGAAAACTCAGGTTTGAATTAAAATAATACATTCCTAACTGGAGACTCTAAAATTCTTATTTTTCACCATTGTATTTGTATTAAACCATTGGTCTACTGACAAAATGGTAGAATTTGTGAGTTAGTATTGCTGAGAGAACATTAACAATGACTGTAAAATACCTCACTTGTCTCACTTGTTCAATAATACAATCCTGGGAAGGCTGTTTTTGCTACTCCTGGACATTTAAAATTGCTTACTTAACCATTCATAGCCTGGTAAAAAGAGTTCATACAACTTTTTCCATCTTATGGATATAAATATGTTTTAGCATCATCTGTACATTTTCACACTGAACTGAGAAACCTTTCTTTACAGAGTGGCTATTGACTTTTCTGTGGCTAAATTCTTTTCAGAAAAGATTATCCTTACTTGGGAGGTCCTCTCAAACTTCATAGTAAATGAGGAAACCATTTTATTTGTCAAATACTTCAATCAGTCTGCACTGTTTGGCTAGTTATCAACATTTTCAATGTGCTTCCCACCCTCAATCCTCTGGTTTAGTTTTATGCACTAATGGTGCTATTCACACATTTGTCCTTTCCTTTAAGATCTGGAACAAGACAAGAATGTCCACTCTTTCCAGTTTTATTCAACATAGTTTTTGAAGTCCTAGCCATAGCAATCAGAGAAGAAAAAGAAATAGAAGGAATCCAAATTGGAAAAGAAGTAAAACCATCACTGTTTGCAGATGACATGATACTACACAAAGAAAATCCTAAAGTTGCTACCTGAAAGCAAAGAGATCATCAATTAATTTGGTAGAGTTGCAGGATAAAAATTAATATACAGAAAATTTCTTGTATTCTTACACACTAACAATGAAAGATCAGAAAGAGAAATTAAGGAAACAGTCTCCTTTACCATCACATCAAAAATAATAAAATACCTAGGAATGAACCAATTAAGGAGGCAAAAGACCTGTACTCAGAAAACTATAAGGTGAAAGCAATCAAAGGTGACACAAACAGATGGAGGACTGAATCATGTTATTGTGTTGGAAGAGTCAATATTATCAAAAGGACTATCCTACCCAAAGTAATCTACAGATTCAATGTAATTCCTATCAAATTATCAATAGCTTCCTCCCTGCCTTACAGAATTAGAACAAAAATTTTACGATTTGTATAGAAACACAAAACATCCTGAATAGCCCAAGCAATCCTAAGAAAGAAGAATGGAGCTGGAGGAATCAGGCTCCTTGCCTTCAGATTATACTACAAAGCTACAGTAATCAAGACAGTATGGTACTGGCACAAAAACAGAATTATAGACCAATGGAACAGGACAGAAAGCTCAGAGATAAAACCATGCACTTCTGGCCAACTAATCTATGGACAAAGGAGGCAAAAATATACAATGGAGAAAAGACAGTGTCTTCAATAAGTGATGCTGGGAAAACTGGATAGCTACATGTAAAAGAATGAAATTAAAACATTCTCCAGTACCATACACAAAAGTAAACTCAAAGTGTATTAGAGACCTAAATGTGAGGCTGGATACGACAAAAGTTAGAGGAAAACATAAGCAGAACACTCTCTGACATAAAGTGCAGCAAAATCTTTTCTGATCCACCTCTGAGAGTAATGAAAATAAAAACAAAAATAAAAAAACTTGGAAGCTCTCGCATTGCAAAGGAAATGCTAAATAAAATGAAAAAAAAAAAAAACAACCCACAGAATTGGAGAAAATATTTGCAAATGAAGTGACAAACGATTAATCCTCAAAATATGCAAACAGTTCGTGAAGCTCAATATCAAAGAAACAAATGGGACATCCCCTGGTGGTCTCCTGGATAAGATTCCATGCTCCCAATGCGTGAGGCTTGAGTTTGATCCCTGGTCGGGAAGCTAGATCCCTCAAGAATGCTGCAACTAAGGAGTCTACATGTCACAATGAAGATCAACTCAACTAAGACCCAGTGCAGTCAAAACAAATGTCACTTCTCTAGTACCTAGCGTAAAATCTTCCTTTTGTGGAGTTGTTTGAAACCAAACGTGTTTCTCAACTTTCAAAAACATAAAAAATTAATTTTGCATTTCATATATTTTCAAGAAAACTATTATACATTTAAGCCTGGGCTCAGTGGACAGCAGTCAAGAAGTCCACACACTTGGATGGGGAAAGAAATCACAGTGTTGTTTTCATCAATGTTTAATGGAAATTTAGAGTTTCTTTCTGGTACAAATGTGGGCCAAGAACCATAGTGGTATTACCTGTACATGGAACCTAGTTGTTGCAGGAAGGGAGATCCTTTCCAGGGCCAGAGGATGGGTTTCTGTCTAATACTTGGAAATGAACTGTCTGAGGGAAGCACATGCTGACAAAGCAAAAGACTTTTTTGGGAAGAGGTGCCTGGGCAGAGAGGGAAAGGGAACCCAGGAGAACTACTCTGCCACGTGGCTCGAAGTCTCAGGTTTCATAGCAATGAGGTTAGTTTCCTGGTTGTCTCTGGCCAGTCATCTTGCTTGGCTCATATTTAGTCTGACTCAGGGTACTTCCAGGTGACACACATATCTCAGCCAAGATGGATTTCAGCATGGGGATTTCTGGGAGGTAGGCAAGACATGCCCTCTACTCCCTCCTCCTTTTGTCCCCTCTTGAAGTCTCCTGGCTAGTTTTCAGTGGCAGCACCATTGGCCACTTCTGTCACTGGTTCTCTGACATCACCATTCCTTCCGGCTATGACCACTCTATTGTTGTTCAGTCGCTAAGTGATGTCTGATTCTTTGCAACCCCATGGACTGCAGCACACCAGGCTTCCCTGTCCTCCATTATCTTCCAGAGTTTACTCAAATTCAAGTCCATTGAGTTCATGATGCTTTCTGACCATCTCATTCTCTGTTGCCCTCTTCTCCTTTTGCCTTCAATTTTTCCCAGCATCAAGGTCTTTTCCAATGAGTCATCTCCATATCAGGTGTCAAAATTATGGAGCTTCAGCTTCGACATTAGTCCTTCTGATGAATATTTAGGGTTGATTTCCTTTAGGATTGACTGGTTTGATCTACTTGTAGTCCAAGTGTCTCTCAAGAGTCTTCTTCAGCACCACAGTTCAAAAGCATCAATTCCTCAGCATTTAGCCTTCTTTATGACCACCTCTTTATCTATAAATATCCCAAGTTCCTCACTTTCAGAGAGGCAGATCTGAAATTTGTTCTCCCTTCTTCTCACTTGGTTGCCTTGTGAATAAACTCTTTCCTTGTTTGCAAACTTCAGCATCTCAGTGTTTGGCTTGCTGTGCATTGGACATATGAACCTAGTTTGATAACAAGGCATGCCAGAATCTGGTCCAAGTGTAAATTTGTGGGCCCTCTGCTTTCTGGTCCCCTGCACCATAACACCTGAATGTTTTCCATTAAATTTTCCTGAAACAGAGAATGAGACTCAAAGAATCATGTCATCAGACACAGCTTCTTCAGTGTCCTGTGCAGCCCAGCCCTCCTTTCACAGCAGATACTGAGGCTGGCCAACCTTTAACACCATCCTTCAGAGCCCTTTGTTTGGGACTCAAGTTTGTGTTAAGAACTTCCACCTGGAAGTTTCTGCCTCTGTTTCTTCAAGTGCAAGAATATGTCTTCAGAAAGCCAACTTTCAGCTTATTTTTCTCTTAAAATGGACACCCTTTTAATTTCCAATTTTCCCATCCTTGCCTCCTTCCCTTCTCCTCATAGCTCATTTGAATTTTCCTAAGAAATCAGAGGATGAGATGGCTAGATAGCATCACTGACTCAATGGATATAAATCTGAGCAAATCCCAGGAGATGGTGAAGGACAGGGAAGCCTGGCATCCTGCAGTTCATGGAGGCACAAAGAGTCGGACATAACTTAGCAACTGAACAAGAACAAGAACAACAAGAACAACAAAGAGATTAAGAGCCTTTTCACTATAGTGAAGAATGGGGAAAGCATAAAAATTTCCCTGGTGTCTACTTATGGTGCAACTTCTGAAGGAGAGGCTATACTAAAGAAGATAGTCTATTAATTTTTTTCATACCTTCCATCTATATTTACTTTACCCAATGAAAAAAAGTCAAAGAAGATTCTTTTCACAGAGGATTTGTGATTGCTTACAGAAAAAGCACAAGCAATGCAGTAAAAATAAAATATGCACAGAAGTGGGCTCATGATCAAAAGTTGGAAGATGGAATTAGTGAAAATAAGGAGGCAAATATGGGCAATAACATACCATACTTGAGATTGGTAATTATTATTTTTAGTTGAGATGTAATTGACATGCAACATTGTATCAAGGTTAGGTGTACAACATGGTGGTTTGATATATTGCAAAATGGTCACCATAATAACTTTAGTTAACATCCATCACCACAACTACATTTTTGTGTGTGTGATGAGAACTTGGCAACTACTTTCTTAGCAACTTTCAAATATACAATACAGTGTTGTTACTATAGTCCCCATGCTTTATATTTACATCATGTATGCATGATAAGTCACTTCAGTCATGTCTGACTCTTTGTAACCCCATGGACTGTAGCCTGCAAGGCTCCTCTGTCCATGGGATTCTCCAGGGAAGAACACTGCAGTGGGTTGTCATGCCCTCCACTAGAGGATCTTCCCCACACAGGGATCAAATCTGCATATCCTGCCGCTCCTGGATTGCAGGCAGATTCTTTACCACTGAGCCACTGGGGAAGCATGTTTACATCACCAGGAGTTATTTATCTTGTAACTGGAAGTTGACCACTTTCACCCATTTCACCTACCCTCTACCCCTGCCTCTGGCAGTCACTAGATAATTCTTATCTTCAGAAAGGAGAGAAATCTACCAAGTCTTTAGATGATGTCCTGAAAACCAAAAGAAAATTTTCAGGTGACAGTTACATTGGTGACATTAACTGGTTTTGCAAAAAGTTCTTACAGATATATTTATTGCAACTGCCAGAGCAAATCTCATGTGCCTATTCTCAAAAACAAAGAGTTTGAAGGAGTTAGCTGCCCCCCTCTTCTGTGGTTACTGAATACCCCTCACCCATCAAAGGGTGTCATATCCTAATTTCCAGAACCTGTAAACATATTGCCTTGTGTGATGACAGGTACTTCACTGATGTGATTAACTCAGGACTTTTCAGGTGGGAAGGTTATCCTGTACTATCCCGGTGGACCCAGTGTAGTTGTGTAAGGATGATGCAGAGGGGCAAGAGTCAGAGAAGGGGATGGGATGACAGAAGCAGAGGTCCGAGTGAAGCTAGAGAGGAATCATGAGCCAAGGAATGCAAGTGGCCTCTAGAAAAGGGAAGAAAATGGATAGGAGCCTCCAGGAGAGATGCTGGCAGCTTAATTTCAGAGCTTCTCACCTCCAGAACTGTGAGACAATGAACTGGTGTTGGTTTAAGCCCTTACGTTACTGTTTGTTACAGCAGCTGTAGGAAACTAGCACATCCTCCTCCCTTCCTTCATGTGAGCTCAAGACTAACTGGAAACCAGAATAGAAGTCAAGAAACGGGAGGTGAAAATATCCCTGTGCTGGACATTTTCCCTTTGTCCCTCTAGTGTGCCCCACTATCTTCCACCCACTCTGTGCCCTGGGAAGCTGACCTGTATGGATCTCACCAACAGCATCTTCTTCCCTCTGCCTTCCTAAGGGCCTGGGCAGAGTGGGACCTCACATGAGAACTTAGGGAGAAGAGAGCCAGTTGGGTATTGACCTTTCACCCCAGCTCTGTCCCTGTGGGATTGCAATGGGTAAGCCTATGCTTTCAGCTCTGCTCCTAACCAGCTGCCTCTCTACACAGTCCCAAGCTTGCTGTGTTCCCTCCCTCCAGATAGTGAGAGTGGAGCCCTATTGTTACCAGCTGTATTACCTTGTGGGTCCTTTGCCCAGTTTCTCAACGAACTCTCTGCAAGCTGTCCTAATGTGCATGTCTTAGTCCGTTTGGGCTGCAGTGACAAAACTACCATACTCTGGGTGGCTTATAGACAACAGAAATTTATTTCTCACAGTTCTGGAGGCGGGAAGTCCAAAATCAAGGCATCACTGATTCTGTGTCTGGTGAAAACACACTTCTTCATTCATAGGTGGCTGCCTTTTTGCTATGTACTCATGTAGAAGGGTGAGGGAGCACTCTGAAACCTCTTATAAGGGCACTGAGCCCATTCACAAGAGCTTTGCCCTCACCACCAAATCACCTCCTGAAGGGCTCTCTCCAAATACCACTGCACTGGGGGTTAGGTTCAATGTATGAAATTTTGTTGTCCAGAAAATCCCATGGACAAAGCCTGGCAGGATACAGTCCACGGGGTCACAAAAGAGTTGGACACACTGAGTGGCTAAACAACAACAATGAATTTTTTTATAGTGTGAGTATGACATCTGCTTCTTGCTGGGACCCTGACTGATACATCCCCTTTCTTTCTTATAAAGCTGATTATCAGAGCATATTGCTTGGGAGTGTGGGGAGGGGTGCTGGCTGGTATTAGGAGCTGGGTCCCAGAAGGCACTAGACAGTCTTGCACCTGTCTCTGTAGGTACCTGGCACCTGCCGCTTCTCTGCAGGCAGATAGATCCCATAGTCAGCTGAGCCTACCCTGTTCCTTCTCTCAAGATCTCCATTTGGAAAAGCCACATTTTCTCCCCTTGGAGGAATGAGTGTGGAAGTGGAGGGAGCATGGAGTGTTACTCTTCTAGAAATGCCTTTCCCCAATGGAAAGGTACAGTCTGATACCTCCCAGCTTCTTTCTGCCTATGGGAAAACAGAATTCAAGGCAGGAAACAGTGCGTCACAAAAGACTACCATTAGATATTGATAATTATGGGTTGAACGGTGTCACCCTAAACTCACATATTGAAAACAATGCCCAGTACCTCAGAGGTGATCTTGTTTGGGAATAGGTTCTTTGCAGAGATAATCAAGGTAAAATTAGGTCATTAGAGTAGATCCTAATCCAATATGATGGGTGACCCATGAAAAAGGGCGATTTGGACATAGAGCAGTGCATAGCATGAAGGCTATGTGAAGAGACCCAGGGTGAAGATTGTTGTTCATTTGCTAAGTTGTAACAGACTCTTTGTGATCCTATGGACTGAAGCACACGAGGCTTCCTTGTCCTTCACCATCTCCCAGAGTTTGTTCAAACTCATGTCCATTGAATTGCTGATGCCATCCAACTATCTCATCCTCTGTTGTTCCCTTCTTATCCTCACCTCAAGCTTTCCCAGCATCGGAGTCTTTCCTAATGACTCAGCTGTTCGCATCAAGTGGCCAAAGTATTGGAGCTTCAGCTTCAGCATAAGTCTTTCCAATGACTATTCATGGTTAATTTCTTTTAGGATAGACTGGTCTGATCTCCTTGCTGTCTGCTGCTGCTAAGTCGCTTCAGTCGTGTCCAACTCTGTGCAACTCTTTAGACAGCAGCCCACCAGCCTCCCCTGTCCCTGAGATTCTCCAGGCAAGAACACTGGAGTGGGTTGCCATTTCCATCTCCAATGCATGAAAGTGAAAAGTGAAAGTGAAGTTGCTCAGTCATGTCTGACTCTTAGCGACCCCAAAGGCTGCAGTCTACCAGGCTCCTTCATCCATGGGATTTTCCAGGCAAGGGTACTGGAGTGGGTTGCCACTGCCTTCTCCTTGCTGTCTGGTCATCTGTAAACCAAAGAGTGAGGCCTGAGTCACACCCTTCCCTCATAGCCATTCGAAGGAATCAACCGTGTTGACACCTTGATTTTGAACTTCCAGCCTCCAGACTGTGAGACAAAGAATTTTTGATTAAGCTCCACAGTCCATGGTACTTTGCTATGGCAGCCTCAGCAAACCAGTACAGGCAACATTCACAAGTATGTAATTCTGTGCCAAATAACACTGTGACAATATATATAAAGGAAAAGACTACTAGAACTTCCTTAATGAATGCACAGAAGTACTGAGTAACACTGAGAGGGTACGTACCAGCGAGACTTGACCTAGGGCCTCAGACACCTAGGCAGTTAATGGTTGGGCTTCAAGGTGTCTGAATGTTGTGATCAAGCTAACATTTACATCTTACGTCAGATGCTGGCACTCAGCAACCTCCTCACACTTCTAAGCTCTCTCTTGTGTCCAGGGGGCTAGATTCAGGGAAATGGCATTTCCTAGACTCTTCTTCCAGCAATGTTCCAGTTTGCCAAAGAGAATCTTCCTGTAAGATCTGGAAGGCAGCTAGAAGCCATTCTTCTCAGCGGAAGTCAAGTACAGGCACATGAGAATCAGCAGGTAAAAGGCCTGTTTTGCCTGTGGCTCCAGGTGGCCTCCAGAAGGTCAATCATTTCTACATTGCAGAAATCAACAGCTGTGGTTTCTTGTGACACCTGCAGTTTGGTTTATAGAAAGCCTCCCCCTCCCCTGACCTTTGCTCCCTTGACCCTCCCAACAGTTTCTCAAATTTCCAACTTCCTGTATTAAATCTCTTCCTCTTGGGGGAAGAAAGGCTGTGTAGCAGAAAAAAAAATCCCATGAATTTGCCAAACTTCATTTTATTTTCATCCTGGTATATGGAGGTTTGCACTTCCCGGTCTCACATGCATTTACGTGGAACCATGTGAATGTGTTTTGGCCATTGGAATGTATTTCCACACCTGACTCTTAAATTTTTCTCCATGAACATCCTCTTCTCAGCCTCCTGGTGAGGTAGAGAGCATGTAGTGGAGGATGAAGCAGGGTAAGACCCTGGGAATGGTATACAAATAGATGTAAGGCATGTTGATCCTACAGTTACCATGCAGTATGGCTGTTCTCCAGACACTCAAAGGTCTAGGCTGTGAGAGGGAAATAAGTCTTTACAAGATCTGAGCTATGAGGGTCATTTGTTAAAGCAGCTAGTATTACTTACCCTAGTTAATGTATCCGGGAAATGTAAAATGATTCTATATTTATTCTTATCTATCCCCTCATTCTCTTTGTACTTTTGTGTAATTTCCAGGCAAATAAGGGAGAGAATGCTTAAAATGCACTGCCATGTTCATGCCATAAATTCTGCATCTGTATTAAATTTTTTGGCCATCAAATGTTTTAGTATTTAAAAACCTCAATGGTAACATAATTTTTAATCTCTCTTATAAGAGTCTAAGTATTTGTATTTTCTATTTTTGGGGGGTGAAATTCAGGTATTTATATTTTGACAGGGAAGTCCTCCATTTTCAAAATCGTTGCCATACAGTTTCTTGTATTATAAGAGGACCTTCTAAGAATAAGAGAATAGATGACAAATTTCACTGCACAAAAATTGTGGACACTAGCACAGAAAAATGCCATAAAGTCAAAAGGTAAAAAATCAGAAAAAGAAAATGTCTGCAAGCATAAAACAATGGCATGACTCTTTTGTGACCCCATGGACTGTAGCTTGCCAGGTTCTTCTGTCCATGGGATTTACCAGGCAAGAACACTAGAGTGGGTTACCATTTCCTTCTCCAGGGGGTCTTCCTGACTCAGAGAACTGAACCCATATCTCCTGCTTGGCAGGCAGATTCTTTACTATTGAGCCACCTGGGAAGCCCCAACAACATATCAGTTCAGTTCTGTCGCTCAGTCGTGTCTGACTCTTGGTAACCCCTGACTGCAGCACACCAGACTTCCCTGTCCATCACCAACTCCCGGACCTTGCTCAGACTCACGTCCATCAAGTCAGTGATGCCATCCAACCATCTCATTTTCTGTTGTTCTCTTATCCTCTAATGCTGAAGCCAAAGCTCCAATGCTTTGGCTACTTGGTGTGAAGAACTGACTCATTAGAAAAGACCCTGATGCTGGGAAAGACTGAAGGCAAGAGAAGAAGATAACCGAGGATGAACAACAACATATAGTAAAGTAATATAAAGAATATGTATAAGTCAATGCAAAAAGATAAACATATATCAACAGGAAAATATGTAAAGGGTATGAACACACAAAATTTATTCATAATGAAACCATAAGGAAAGAAGTCAACCAATAAAATACACAACAATGGTCTACTTCATCAGAGTCAAAGAAATACTAACTAAAACAATGCTGAGAGATAATTTTAAAAAGACATCAAAGTTGACCAAATCGAAACATAGTGATAATTTTCAGTATTGGTGAGAGAACTGGAAAAAATATCATTCTGGGGTTTAGTTTGGATAGGAGTATAAATTGATACAATTTCTCTGAAGGGTAATGTTCAGTTCAGTTCAGTTCAGTTGCTCAGTCATGTCTGACTCTTTGCGACCCCGTGAATTGCAGCACACCGGGCCTCCCTGTCCATCACCAACTCCTGGAGTTCACCCAAACTCTTGTCCACTGAGTCGCTGATGCCATCCAGTCATCTCATCTCATCCTCTGTCGTCCCCTTCTCCTCCTGCCCCCAATCCTTCCCAGCATCAGAGTCTTTTCCAATGAGTCAGCTCTTCGCATGAGGTAGCCAAAGTACTGGAGTTTCAGCTTTAGCATCAGTCCGTCCAAGGACCACCCAGGACTGATCTCCTTTAGAATAAACTGGTTGGATCTCCTTGCAGTCAAGGGACTCTCAAGAGTCTTCTCCAGCACCACAGTTCAAAAGCATCAATTCTTCGGAGCTCAGCTTTCTTCACAGTCCAAGTCTCACATCCATACATGACCACAGGAAAAACCATAGCCTTGACTAGACGGACCTTTGTTGGCAAAGTAATCTCTCTGCTTTTTAATATGCTATATAGGTTGGTTATAACTTTTCTTCCAAGGAGTAAGCGTCTTTTAATTTCATGGCTGCAGTCACCATCTGCAGTGATTTTGGTGTATCAAAAGTCTGAACATGTGTTTATATTTGGCCCATCAATTCCACATTTAGAGATTTATTCCAGAAAAATAATTGACAGTTATAAAAGGATTAAGCAAAAACCACAGACAATGTAGATATCTAACAATAGGGAGTTGGTGTTAAATTAGAGTACATACAAAAGATGGAATAATGAAATATTCTATAGCCACTGAAAATTATGTCACAGAATTACTTTTATTGGCATGGAAAATTATTGAGTGAAAGAACAGTTCCCAGAGGACATATCCCATCTCCCATTTAAACATGCACACACACACACACACACACACACACACACACACAGACACACACAAGCTAGGTTAGATCCAAGTTTTGTGGGGCTTGGGCAATTTTCAGAGTTTTCTTAAAAAATCACAATACTTTGAATACAATTCAGATTTAAAAGTAAATATATATTTAGAATGAGAACAGAAAGAAGAGCAAAGAGCAAACTACAAATTACCATCAACATCACAAAAATCCAGAGAGTATTTTTTAAAAATGTCTACATATTTTTTTCCTATAGGCAAGTGACAGGGAAGCTTAAGCTGCTAGTAGGAGAAAAGTCAGAATGGTGTTATATCGAAATGAATGTGAATTACTTGTGGAATTAAAAAAAAGAGGATGTTTTAGAAATCAGCAATTCTGAATAGCTGATAGACTACTTTTTACCCCCCCGAGGGGTGGGGGCGTGGTGGGGTTTCCCATCCAGGCCCTGCAGTGACTTGACTGAACAGAAACAACTCAGCAGGCACTCCCAGCTCGTTGCATAACAGGCAGCCGGCTTACAAATCTGTGTCAGACCTAAGATTCCCTTTATGACAAATGTAAAAAGTAGTCTATCAGCTATTCAGAATTACTGATTTCTAAAGCATCCTTTTTTTTTTTTTTTTTAAATTCCACAAGTAATACAGGCTCTGCCATTGCAAGGCTTCACCATTAAGAGTCCCTCTCTTCCTTCTGGAGAGAGCATGGAGATCATGTGGACAATCTACGGCTGGGCATGAAAGTGATGGGAGCATGGCTCACACCACCTGGCCAAAACACATCATATGGTCACTCCAGAAGCAGCAGGGGCTAACTTAAGTGTTATCACCTTACCCTCCACAAGGAAAGTGAAGGTGTTTGGAGAACACAGAAATGTTTTAAAGTCTACTTTGTTTGATATGAGTATTGTTACCATAGTTTTTTTTCCATTTCCATTTTCACGAAACATCTTTTACTATCCTCTTCCTTTCAGTCTCTGTGTGTCTTTACCTCTGAAGTCGGTCTCCTACAAACAGCATATAAATGGGTCTTTCAACAAATTTTTAAATCAGCCACCTTATGTCTTGATTGAACCATTTAGTCCATTGACATTTAAATCTTAGGCATGTACTTACTGTCATTTTGTTATTTGTTTTCTGGTTGTGTTTGTTGTTCTTTCCTCTTCTTCTTTCAGCTTCTTCCCTTGTGATTTAATGATTGTATTTAGTGGTATACTTGTTTTCCTCTCTCTCTACTTTTAGGGTATTTTGTAGATTTTTGCTTTGTGGGTATCATGGGGTTTATATATGAGGACCTATAGCTGTACCTATTTGTTTTAAATTAATAATCACTTAAGTTTAAAATAATTCTAAAATATCTACTTCTCTTTTCCATGTTTTGTGCTTTTGATATCATACTTTATATCTTCATGTCTATCCCTTGATTGTTGTAGTTACAGTTGATTTTACAATTCTTGTCTTTTAATCTTCATATAGGTTTATTCAAGTTGTTAATCCACAGCTTTTACTATATATTTGCCTTTACTAGTTCGATTTTTCCTTTCCTATAAATTCTTACTCTTGTTATTGCCTTTTCTTTTTCACTTAGAGGAGAGCCTTGAACATTGCTTGTATGGTTGGTTTAGTATTGATGAACTCTTCTAGATTTTGCTTGTCTGAGTCCTCTTTCCTTCAATTCTGAGTCATAACTTTGTTGGTTAGAATATTTTAAGTTATGTTTTTCTCTTTCAGCACTTTAAATATGTCATGCCATTCCCTTTTTATCTGCAAAATTTCTGCAGAGAAATCAGCTGATAGCTTCATGGGAATTCTCTTCTATATGAGTCTTTGGTTTTCTTCTACTACCTTTAGAATTTTCTCTTTATCCTTAAATTTTGCCATTTTAATTATGCTATGTCTTGGTGTGGGTCTGTTTGGGTTCATCTTGTTTCACATCCTCTGTGCTTTCTGTACATTATCTGTTTCCTTCTAGGCTTGGGAAGTTTTTAGCCATCATTTTAACACATGTATTTTCAATCCCATTCTCTCTCTTTTCTTTATGAGATATCTATAATTCAAGTGTTGGCATGCTTAATATTATCCCAAAGATTCCTTAAACTTATAATTAAAAAAAAAATTTGACCATGCCACATGGCTTATGGGATGTTAGTTCCCCAACTAGGGATTGAATCCACACCCTTGCCAGTGAAAGCATAAAGTCCTAACCACTGGACACCAGGGAATTCCCTTAAATTTGTTTTTATTTTTGCTGTTCTGATTGTGTGTTTCCTAGTATTCTATCTTCCAGGTTACCTATGCCTTCTTTTGTATTACCTAGTGTTCTGTTCATTTCCTTGTGGAAGTTTTTCACTTCAGTTATTGTATTCTTCAGTTCCGACTGGTTCTTTTTAAATTTTGGAATTTCTCATTAAAATCCTCACTGTGCTCATCTATTCTTTCCCCTAATTTAGTTAGAATTCTTATTACTAATGTTTTGGGTTCTTTATCTAATAAATTATTTATTTCTGTTTCATTAGTTGTTTTTTCAGGAGTTTTCTCCTGCTCTCTCAATTGAGACAAATTCTTCATCTCTGCATTTTCCTTGTTTCTCTGTCTCTAAGGAATTAGGTAAAACAGTTGCCTATAGTGGTCTTGAAACTGTTCTTAGGTTGGAATGTCCCTAGACAATCTGTGCAGTCCTTGTGGCTTTGGTGAGAGAGTTAGATTTGACGTGAACACAAGTCACATTTTTCCTCATGATATACTGGCCACTACCCACTAGGTGGGAGGCAGGGCTAGAGAAGGAGGTGGGGATTCACTTCTACTCAGTGCCCGTCACTGCCCTACTAGCGGTGGGGTTGGGTCCCAAGTTCCTGCAACAGAAGCTTGAGGGTTAGGTCCAAGCTGGCTTAGGTCCCTTTAAGTGTGTGCTCTTCCCTTTTCTGGTGCTGGCATCCTCTGCCCTGATGGGGAGCAGTGCTGAAAGGGCTGATGTGGGTTCAGTGAAGTTGGGGCACAAAGTGTGGTGGTCTGGCCACTATCAGAGATCTGCTCAACCTCTGAGAAGCCTTCTGTACAGTTGCCAGTAGTGGCTATTCCCTCCCTGTTCAGATGATACTTATCATTTGAGCCACCATAAGGATCTCTGCTTTTGGCAGTGGAGGAAACCTGTATAGCTATTACATGATGAGATCAATAATATTTTAGGCATAATGCTGAGCAAAAGAAGCTAATAACAAAGTACATACTGCTAAGCACATACTGCATTAAAAAAAAGTATGACTGTTTGATTCCATTAAGTTCAATGAGGGAAAAATTAATCAATGGTGATAGAATAATGATTACCTTTGGGAGTATATTGACTGGGAAGGAGCCATCTGAAGTGCTAGAACAATTGTATGTTATGATCTGTTAGTGAGTGCATTCATGTTGAGTTATGCAATTAAAATTTGCAGTGAGACCTTAATAAAAAAAGAAAATATAAGGAAAAGTAATGTCTGACTTAAAGAAAGCACTTTGTAAATGCTTAAGACACAGGATATTTCCAGGGAGTCTATATGTCTGTTCAAAACTGCTTTGGTCTGAATTGAATGTTTGTGCCTACCCACCTACACACATCACACCACAAATTCCTATATTGAAAGCTTAATCTCCAAGATGATAATATTAGAAGATGGAGGCCTTTGGGAGTTAAGTCACGAAGGCAGAGATTTTATAGACAGGTTTAGTACCAGTTATGAAACCATGGAGAGCTAGCTTGCCCCTTCTACCATGTAAGAATATAACCATATGTCTACAAACCATACATCTACAAAACCAGGCCCTCATCTGACCATGCCTGGCACCCTGATCTAAGGTTTTGAGTCACCAGCACCATGAGTAGTTGTTTATAAGCTTCCCAGTCTATGGTATTTTGCTATTGTTTAGTTGATAAATTGTGTCTGATTCTTTGGGATCCCATGGACTGTAGCCCACAGGCTCCTCTGTCCATGGAATTTTCCAGGCAAGGATACAGGAGTGGGTTGCCATTTCCTCCTCTAGGGAACTTTTCTGACCCAGGGATCTAAATTGCATCTCCTGCATTGGCAGGCAGATTCTTTACCACAGAGCCAATAAGTAAGCTAGTATTTTGTTCATTTCAGTTCAGTCACGCAGTCATGTCTGACTCTTTGCAACCCCACGGACTGCAGCATGCCAGGCCTCCCTGTCCATCACCAACTCCTGGAGCTTACTCAAACTTATGTCCATTGAGTCAATGATGCCATCCAACAATCTCATCTTCTGTCGTCCCCTTCTCCTCCAGCGTTCAATCCTTCCCAGCATCAGGGTCTTTTCCAATGAGTCAGTTCTTTGTATCAGGTGGCCCAAATACTGGAGTTTTAGCTTCAGCATCAGTCTTTCCAATGAATATTCAGGACTGATTTCCTTTAGGATGGACTGGTTGGATCTTCCTGCTGTCCAAGGGACTCTCAAGAGTTTCTTCCAATGCCACAGTTCAAAAGCATCAATTCTTTGGTGCTCAGCTTTCTTTATAGTTCAGTTCTCACATCTGTTCATGACTACTGGAAAAACCGTAGCTTTGACTAGATAGACCTTTGTTGGCAAAGTAATGTCTGTGCTTTTTAATATGCTGTCTAGGTTGGTCATAGCTTTTCTTTCTAGGAGCAAGTGTCTTTAAATTTCATAGCTGCAATCACCATCTACAGTGATTTTGGAGCCCCTCAAAATAAAGTCTGACCCTGTTTCCACTGTTCCCCATCTATTTCCCTGAAGTAATGGGGCCAGATGCTATGATCTTAGTTTCTGAATGTTGAGTTTAAGCCAACTTTTCCACTCTCCTCTTTCACTTTCATCAAGGGTCTCTTTAGTTCCTCTTCACTTTCTGCCATAAGGGTGGTGTCATCTGCATATCTGAGGTTATTGATGTTTCTCCTGTCAATCTTGATTCCAGCTTGTCCTTCTTCCAGTCCAGTGTTTCTCATGATGTACTCTGCATATAAGCTAAATAAGCAGGGTGACAATATACAGCCTTAACATACTCCTTTTTCTATTTGGAACCAGTCTGTTATTCCATGTCCAGTTCTAACTGTTGCTTCCTAACCTGCATATAGGTTTCTCAAGAGGCAGGTCACGTGGTCTGGTATTCCCATCTCTATGAATTTTCCAGTTTGTTGTGATCCACAAAGTCAAAGGCTTTGGCATAGTCAATAAAGCAGAAATAGATGTTTTTCTGGCACTCTCTTGCTTTTTTGATGACCAACAGATGTTGGCAGTTTGATCTCTGCTTCCTCTGCCTTTTCTAAATCCAGCTTGAACACCTGGAAGTTCATTGTTTACATGCTGCTGAAGCCTGACTTGGAGAGTTACTTTGCTAGCCTGTGAGATGAATGCAGTTGTGTGGCAGTTTGAGCATTCTTTGGCATTGCCTTTCTTTGGGATTGGAATGAAAATTGATCTTTTCCAGTCCCGTGGCTGCTGCAGCCTAAATGAACTAAGATGATACCCGTACCTGGAGAGGCCCATTAACTTTGTATTTACAAAAGTAAAAATGGATGTATTTAAAAAATTAGATTCATTAATATGAAATTCAAAAATTGTACTTAGTAGTGCCTTAATTAGTAAGGTTAAAAACCATGAAAATTATTCATGAAACTTGATATAAACTCCCAATTTTCTCTCTCTGAATGTCTGGTAGGAGCTGTCTTCGGTGTGGCTAGGGAAATAATCTCCAATCTGGTTTGATTTAATCTTATAGTCCTTTTTTTTCTTTGCCTCATTTGGTGTCTGCTGATTCTTTTTTCCTGCCGTGATTTAACTGTTTCCTGTGGACACTAAGGATGTCTGAATTCTTATATTCCAGTCTCATCTCCATTCTTTGCTTATAAATGTGACCCTCTGTGACCAACTCTGTACAGTTCAGCTGCTTCTATACCTGTCAACCTAAAAATAGATGTCCTGTCGCTTCTTCTCCAGTCTTCCCAAACAGTGCCTTCCAAGTTCATTCATTCACTTAACAAAGTCAATGTGTTTACTCTTTGTGGACAGGTTTTTTGTTGTTTTTTTTAAGATTTTGGAGGTCCTGTGTCATTTCAAGTTAATTAAAATGTCTTCATAACCCATGTAAACTTTTGGACTATAAATTTTTGAAAAGGATTTTTTTTTTGCCTTTTAAACAGCTTAACGGCAAATAACTTCCTTAAAATGCCACTAGCTATGATTTCTTGTGGATATGGGAATGTGATAAAATGTAACATAAAAAGAGTTTTCAAGTTTAATAATATTTTATGAACACTAAATTTAGTAATTACTAACAACCTATTAGTACATCATGAGAAACGCTGGGCTGGAAGAAGCAGAAGCTGGAATCAAGATTCCCGGGAGAAATATCAATAACCTCAGATATGCAGATGACACCACCCTTATGGCAGAAAGTGAAGAGGAACTAAAAAGTCTCTTGATGAAAGTGAAAGTGGAGAGTGAACAAGTTGGCTTCAAGCTCAACATTCAGAAAACTAAGATCATGGCATCCGGTCCCATCACTTCATGGGAAATAGATGGGGAAACCGTGGAAACAGTGTCAGACTTTATTTCTGGGGGCTCCAAAATCACTGCAGATGGTGACTGCAGCCATGAAATTAAAAGATGCTTACTCCTTGGAAGAAAAGTTATGACCCACCTAGATAGCATATTCAAAAGCAGAGATATTACTTTGCCGACTAAGGTCCGTCTAGTCAAGGCTATAGTTTTTCGATAGTCATGTATGAATGTGAGAGTTGGACTGTGAAGAAGGCTGAGCACCAAAGAATTGATGCTTTTGAACTGTGGTGTTGGAGAAGACTCTTGAGAGTCCCTTGGACTGCAAGGAGATCCAACCAGTCCATTCTGAAAGAGATCAGCCCTGGGATTTCTTTGGAAGGAATGATGCTAAAGCTGAAACTCCAGTACTCTGGCCACCTCATACAAAGAGCTGACTCATTGGAAAAGACTCTGATGCTGGGAAGGATTGGGGGCAGGAGGAGAAGGGGAGACAGAGGATGAAATGGCTGGATGGCATCACAGACTCGATGGACGTGAGTGTGAGTGAACTCTAGGAGTTGTTGATGGGCAGAAAGACCTGCCATGCTGCAATTCATGGGGTCACAGAGTTGGATACAACTGAGTGACTGAGCTGAACTGAACTGAATAACCTATTAATTAATTAGCTGATAGTCATTAATTTAATTATCAGTGTTATATATTCTTTTGGATTTTAACTTTTGTTAATTTTATTTTCTGTGTTTAGCTTTTGGAGTCAGTAAATGTATTTTAGCTTTCAAAAATTTTTTGTAAGTCCTGGAAATGCCTGAAAGTTTTTTTTTTTTTTTTTTTTTACTGATCCTGTGATGCTTATAGTGGATAAAAAAAGCCTGACTGTGTAGTCTTTCTATACATGTTTTCTTTTTATGTGTTTGTTTTCTTCTGTAATTGATGTGCTCTTGGTTGTGCCAATGGGAGGAGTATTTTTGAATTTTTTTTGACTGAAAGAATGAAAGCCCCCATTGAGCTGAGACATACATGCTTATGTTAGTTAAAGC
>SJYC01032624.1:0-21544 GCA_006408675.1 Madoqua kirkii | reverse complement strand
TTTTTTTTTTTTTTTTTTTTTTTTTTTACTGATCCTGTGATGCTTATAGTGGATAAAAAAAGCCTGACTGTGTAGTCTTTCTATACATGTTTTCTTTTTATGTGTTTGTTTTCTTCTGTAATTGATGTGCTCTTGGTTGTGCCAATGGGAGGAGTATTTTTGAATTTTTTTTGACTGAAAGAATGAAAGCCCCCATTGAGCTGAGACATACATGCTTATGTTAGTTAAAGCACTAAATATATTCTTATCTTACCCCCAGCCATGCCTGAAGACCAGGATAGGAGGTGTGGCAAACTGTTAAGATCAGGAATTGAGAGTAAATACCTAGAACACTACAAAGATAATTTGAGAATGTAAGTTTATTCTGTGGAATTTTATAATAAAAAGTTGAGCTTCCTTGTTTGATGTTATTTTGTTTAGTAACTTACTCTTGGAGAAGGCGATGGCACCCCACTGCAGTACTCTTGCCTGGAAAATCCCATGGACAGAGGAGTCTGGTAAGCTACAGTCCATGGGGTTGTGAAGAATTAGACACGACTGAGCAACTTCACTTTTACTTTTCACTTTCATGCATTGGAGAAGGAAATGGCAACCCATTCCAGTGTTCTTGCCTGGAGAATCCCAGGGACGGAGGAGCCTGGTGGGCTGCCATCTGTGGGGTCGCACAGAGTCCGTCAAGAGTGAAGCGACTTAGCGGCAGCAGCAACTTACTCATATTTTATTTTTAAAAAATCATGATGGATTAGGGAAAAAAAATCCCCTCTACCATAGATGGTTTGAGAGAGAATGCTGTACACTACACTTTAGTATATAATAGTAAGTTCTTGATATAAATTTGTTTCAACAAATAAGTAAACTGATTATCATGTGGTTTGGCAGTAAGTTTACTTTACAAGTTTCCTTCTATTTGAAGCTTTCTCCCTTGGAAAAAGTCTCTTCAGAAACATCTAATATAATCTGTGATAATGAAGAAATCTGAGTACAAAATATTTTAGGGAAAACTGATACAACCTTGAAAAGCTGCTCAGTGATAAGACAATAAGTTTAAATATATCTCATTGTAGAAAGTTATAAGTGTCTTCTTGCTCTGGAAAATTTGCCAAAGAATCAGTTTTTGCAATGAGTAGACTCTCTTTCATCATGTGCCTCTACAATTTAGGATATACTCAAGTGATACATGCATTTTGCCTCCACATATGACTGCAGTGTGATTTCATGGGGTTTTCTAAATTACCAGTAGTCTTTTCCTGAAGCAGTAGGCTGTGGTTAAACACAAATAGGTGAAGAACTCCCCTGTGATATTTAAGTGGTATTTTTTTATTGCTTGATGACTACTGTTTATCCTTAAAGATGAGAATTTTACCCTATAAGAAATATGAATGGATTCATTTAATCTATTAAAGAAACTTTTTGGGGATTGAAATACAGAGGGATTGAAATGCCAGACTCATTTTCCTCTTACCATGCATGTGACTATACTGAATTTTCAAATATGTTAATTGAGCTATCTAAGCAAGTAGCTAGACTGGTTAGAGCGTTTTTTAAAAAAAAATTATTTCTTTTAATTGGAGGGTTAATTACTTTACAATATTGTATTGGTTTTGCCATACATCACCGTGAATCTGCCATGGGGCTACACATGTTCCCCATCCTGAAAACCCTCCCACCTCCCTCCCCATAGCATCCCTCTGGGTCATCCCAGTGCACCAGCTCCAAGCATCCAGTATCATGCATTGATCCTGGACTGGTGATTCGTTTCATATTTGAAGTTATACATGTTTTAATGCCATTCTCTCAAATCATCCCACCCTCTCCCTCTCCCTCAGAGTCCAAAATACTGTTCTATACATCTGTGTCTCTTTTGCTGTGTTGCATACAGGGTTATCATTACCATCTTTCTAAATTCCATATATATGCGTTAGTATACTGTATTGGTGTTATTCTTTCTGGCTTACTTCACTCTATAATCGGCTCCAGTTTCATCCACCTCATTAGAACTGATTCAAATGTATTCTTTTTAATGGCTGAGTAATACTCCATTGTGTATATGTACCACAGCTTTCTTATCCATTCATCTGTCGATGGACATTCTTTTTTAAAATTGAAGTGTAGTTTATTTACAGTATTGTGCCAGTCTCTGCTGTAGAGCAAGTGACTTAGTTATACATATATGTATAGCTGATTAACAAGGTTGTGACAGTCTAGGTGAACAGCAAAGGGACTCTGCCAGACATAATACATGTATCTATTCTCCCCTGAATTGCCCCTCAATCCAGACTGCCACATAACATTGAGCTGAGTTCCCTGTGCTATACAGTAGGTCCTTGTTGATTATTCATTTCAAGTATAGCCACGTGTATATCATCACAAACTCCCTGTCTCTTCCGCTTTATTCTCCCTCAGCATTCATAAGCTTGTTCTCTAAGTTTGTGAGTCTCTTTCTGTTTTGCTTCTGATCTCACCCTTCATCCTTCCTATCCCTTTTCTTTATTAGTTGCTGTCGAGCACTTCTGCTGTCTTGGATTCTTTCTCTCATCTGAGTTTTCATAGTGTCGATTCACCCTCCTGCCTACTTCTCGTCACTGCACTCTCCTCCCATTTAACTGTGGACATAACATATGTGTGTTGCTCAGCCTGCTTCTTGATTGTACCTTACTTGGAGAGTGTGGCTTTGGCTATCAGGTGAATGACTCTTTGAGGACTTGTCTTATTTCACAGATGGAAATCATTATTGATTTTGATTTAGAAATATGGGCTCAAGTATATTTATTTTAATAACTATAATGTAGAGATGACAATAGGACTAGTAAATATTTAGTAATAAATTTATTGATCAACAGGACTAGTAAATAAGTATGACTAGTAAATCATTAGAAAAGAAAATAATAGGTAAAAAAAGACTAACAATAAAAGTCAATGAAACAAAAGTCAGAATTATAGAGAAGGAAAGGGAAATAGCAAGAAGCATAAAAACAGAGAGCATATAAAATGATAGTAATCAGACATATCACTTAGAGCAATTTTTATGAATGCTGCAAATGTCCTTGTTATATGACAACATTCCTGGGCTGAGCCCTAATGTAAAAATCTGAATGTTGCTATTTACATATAATAGGTACTCCTAAATGACTAGACAGTTCAGAATACAGGAATGAGGTTGACTTTTCTATAAAAGTATGTATAATGTGTGAAGAGAGAAGATATAATTTCTATAATCAATGAAAACTGACAAGTCTATAAAAATATACTGGATCCTAGGAGAGATCATCTAAAGGGAGTACAATTTCTTAAAATAGAAGAAAAACCCAGAAAAAATCAGAAGCATTGGGAGAATATCATGAAAATCATATCAGTCTTGTACATTCTTTGAAAACAGAGATGTGATGTGGCACTGATAAACGAGAGATGATAAATATAGTGTTACAATTAAACACATTACTGCTAGGGTATGGCAAAATTAGAAATATTTTTTATGCATAAACCTGTTATTCCAAAAACATTCTGAAGCAAAGTGAGCACAATATACATGTAGTTTAAAACAAAACTGAATTGCCTTATTAAACTGATAGTGTTAAGAGATTTTAGCTAGTGTTTGTAATGCTTCATTGCTTTTGAATTTTCTATTAAAATGAGAAATATTTAAAATACTTAAAGTTGCATAAAAAACTGGAAGTTCAGTTCAGTTCAGTCGTTCAGTCGTGTCCGACTCTTTGTGACCCCATGAATCGCAGCACACCAGGCCTACCTGTCCATCACCATCTCCTGGAGTTCACTCACACTCACATTCACCGAGTCTGTGATCCATCCAGTCCTCTCATCCTCTGTCGTCCCCTTCTCCTCCTGCCCCCAATCCTTCCCAGCATCAGAGTCTTTCCCAATGAGTCAGCTCTTTGTATGAGGTGGCCAGAGTACTGGAGTTTCAGCTTTAGCATCATTCCTTCCAAAGACATCCCAGGGTTGATCTCCTTCAGAATGGACTGGTTGGATCTCCTTGCAGTCCAAGGGACTCTCAAGAGTCTTCTCCAACACCACAGTTCAAAAGCATCAATTCTTTGGTTCTCAGCCTTCTTCACAGTCCAACTCTCATATCCATACATGACCACAGGAAAAACCATAGCCTTGACTAGACAGACCTTAGTTGGCAAAGTAATGTCTCTGCTTTTGAATATGCTGTCTAGGTTGTTCATAACTTTTCTTCCAAGGAGGAAGCGTCTTTTAATTTCATGGCTGCAGTCACCATCTGCACAGAAAATTAGTCAATCTAATCACACTAGGACCACAGTCTTGTCTAACTCAATGAGACCAAGCCATGCCTGTGGGGCAACCCAAGACAGGCGGGTCATGGTGGAGAGGTCTGACAGAATGTGGTCCACTGGAGAAGGGAATGGCAAGCCACTTCAGTATTCTTGCCTTGAGAACCCCATGAACAGTATGAAAAGGCAAAATGATAGGATACCAAAAGAGGAACTCCCCAGGTCATTAAGTGCCCAGTATGCTAGTGGAGGTCAGTGGAGAAATAACTCCAGAAAGAATGAAGGGATGGAGCCAAAGCAAAAACAATACCCAGTTGTGCATGTGACTGGTGATAGAAGCAAAATCCGATGTAAAGAGCAATATTGCATAGGAACCTGGAATGTCAGGTCCATGAATCAAGGCAAATTGGAAGTGGTCAAACAAGAGATGGCAAGGGTGAACGTCAACATTCTAGGAATCAGCAAACTACAATGGACTGGAATGGGTGAATTTAACTCAGATGACCATTATATCTACTACTGTGGGCAGGAATCCCTCAAAAGAATGGAGTAGCCATCATGGTCAACAAAAGAGTCCAAAATGCAGTACTTGGATGCAATCTCAAAGACAGCAGAATGATCTCTGTTCGTTTCCAAGGCAAACCATTCAATATCACAGTTATCTAAGTCCATGCCCCAGCCAGTAATGCTGAAGAAGCTGAAGTTGAACGGTTCTACGAAGACCTGTGAGACCTTTTAGAACTAACACCCAAAAAAGATGTCCTTTTCATTATAGGGAACTGGAATGCAAAAGCAGGAAGTCAAGAAACACCTGGAGTAACAGGCAAATTTGGCCTTGGAATGTGAAATGAAGCAGAGCAAAGACTAATAGAGTTTTGCCAAGAAAATACACTGGTCATAGCAAACACCCTCTTCCAACAACACAGAGAAGACTCTACACATGGACATCACCAGATGGTCAACATTGAAATCAGATTGATTATATTCTTTGCAGCCAAAGATGGAGAAGCTGTATACAGTCAACAAAAACTGGAAAGCAAATGACAAACAAGAAGAAAAAATAAACTGTATCATGGAAGACAAATTGATATCTTTAATGTATCAACATCCCTCACATAGAGGGGATCATTTTCTCTTCTTCCCAGAATCCAGGCCATTACAATAGAATTTTCAACTGTGTATTAGAAAAATGAAAGAAATTTCTACACTACCTTCTGTCCTTCTTAAGGCTTCAGTGACATTGAGAGAAAGAATTAGGTATGCAGGGCTGCCACCTGACAGGGCTGTCCACCTGTGCTGGTGGTGATAAAGTCTGAAGTCCAGCTGAACTTTCAGGCCTTGCACCCTGGAAGAGAGCTGGCTTTATCTGGAGGAAGGATTAATTCCAACAAAGATGTTGTGGAATCTAAACCCTGTGCCAGAGGGTCTAGATCTGCCTAGAGAAGGTGTCTCTGTCTCCAGATTTCACATTTGTGCTGTCCGGGGACTGTGTGGACGTTTGGTTTAGCCTCTTCTGGGTTCTTTTCTCTTTTTGATTTGCCTACTCCAGAGCCAGGGTATTCTAGTCTCCTTTCCTCCATTTGACAAACTTAATGGGGGAGATATTGTCTCCTGAATTGAGGCCTATGGTTTATGCATATCCTGAAGGGAGGAACTGGTGTTAAGTCTGATTAATCCAGGAGCCACATTTTAGGAATATTGATTAGCATTTGGCTTCTGCATTCTCCAAATTATCTTTGTTGCGAAGAGAGCTTATAGTTAGATTTGACCTCTATATTTTGAGTCTGTTATTCCTCCTGATTAAATTTAAGATATGCATTCACTTGGACTTCCCAGGTGGCCCTAGTGGTAAAGAACCTGTCTGCCAATGCAGGAAACATAAGAGATATGGGTTCAGTACCTGGGTAGGGAAAATCCCCTGGAGGAGGGCATGGCAACCCACTCCAGTATTCTTGCCTAGAGAACTCCACGGACAGAGGAGGCTTGCGGGGTGAGTCCATAGGATCACCAGGAGTTGAACACAACTGAAGCGACTTTGCACACATGCATGCATGCTTTCTTAGCAGGCCTACTACATTAGTAATGCTTGTCCTTCTCAATATGTCAACAGTAACATAAATGACCCAGCATAAAGTAGATAGTTCCTATACCTCACTGATGGTCATATGTTTCATTGTGAGCAATTTCTCAGCATTTTTTTGGGGAAAGTAGAGAATGAATTGTTTTACTAAGCAAAATTTTATATGTATTTGAATCACTTTGCTGTACATTTGAAATTAACAATTATTGTAACAATAATTTTTGAAATTAACAATTATATATTATTGTAAATTAACCATATTTCAATAAAAGTAAAACTAGCTATAAAGATAATATAAAATTAATGCTAGAATTTAAATTTTTCTTTATGTAAAATGACATTAAATAGAAAATAAAAAACACTATGGCACATAGAAAAAAATAAATAAATCCTTCTTTTCTTTTTTAGCCTTTTATGTATGAAGATGTTTGTCTTAAAGTTGATGGTGAAACCTGGAACAGAAGTGAAGGTGCCTAAGACTAACCATTCGTTTTAAGAGGCAATTAGACTACTGCTGTCAGATCTAGTGATGATGCTTCTAGAGAACTACTTGGAGAGTTTTTGACACGTTCCCCGACATTGGAGGGATACAGGAACTCACCTCTGACTCATACCTATAAGGTCTAAAGGGGAGAGTCGGTGGCCTAAGCTCTGTTGGCTTGGAGCAGAGTGAGGGGAAAGGGCTCTATTGAAATTTACCACACCTTCTAGCATCTGGTGTGACAAAGGATGTTTGAATTTCCCATGAACTGTGAGGCTCCTGAGGTGGGAATGTATCGGGTTGTTCTGACTGGGACTCCACACAAGAGGAGTGAATCTGATGGAGGAGTGGACCACAAAAACCAGTGGCTAGAGGGGAAGTTGCAAGAGGCCAGATGGAGCGGGTATATTGTACGTCAGAGGAACTATATATGGCTGAGAGATCCCCAGTGATGAAGTTGTCTCTGAAAAGCCACAAAACGCTCCAAGAAAGAAAGAAGTGACATTTAGAACATCCCTCACAGAGAAAATACCTATACTGGAGTATAGCTGTACTGGGAAATAATACTTTATTTACTTTTATTTCTTTCCATCTCCTCACTCCAGTCTCTGAAAGGTCCCAAAACATCAGCCAAGTAGTCAAGTAGAAGGTGAAGTGAGGGCTGGAGGTGACTCTAATTATCCCCATCTTCTTTCATTGTAGGCTTCCAAGCCTGGGGTAGCCTGGAGAACAGAGGAGAGAGAAGTTTTGCACTTGATGAGAATCAGGTTTTGATTATTATACTAACTAGATTCTTTAATACCTGGCAAAAAGAGGTTGTTAAATTTCATTGAATCAAAGATGCCGTTGATTATAAGATGTTCCCTTATTTTGTATATCAGGGCGAAGAATCCCTTCCAGTTATGACTACTTGATGACACTGAGATTCAGAGATGGGATATTAAAATGGAAAAATATGTTCATCTTAGAGTAGATGAAACAGTAATATTTTATTATCTGAGGGTGATTGAAAAAGCTATGAGATCTGATTGAAATTTCACGGAAGGGAGGGTAAATGAATTAATAATAGAGCATTCAGAGGAGGACAGTTGTGATAAAAGGTAGAACTTTTTCCTGCCTGTATCTGTAGGGTCCAGCTGGTGCAATAAACTAGTTAAACAATGTAATTTCTTTGTCTAATTTCAAGCGAACACACACACACACACACACACACACACACACACACACACACACACACACGAGCTAAACCTGTCTTTGACAAAAGCCTGAAGAGAAAACAGGATCAGGCACTGAGAGGTTTAAGGTTTACTTTCTCCACCTAACATGTATGTAATCCTGCCCATAAAGAGCAGAACACACTCCTTGAGTGCTAACATAGATGCCAGATTTCAGTTGAGATTTTAAATGAGGATACATGAAAACAATGAAGTATTTTGGATGTTTTTATAATATCTGAGGACTAACAGGAAAGAATTAGATCTCATGCTGTCAGAAACACATTTGATAACATGGGGAGATTAATAGCATAACTGAAATATCATCTGGCCACACTGCCTCTCAGATGTCTAGATAAACTAAACGGAATCCTCCCAGTTCTATGGACTGTGGAAGCCTGAAGAGCTCTTATTTGCTTTTCTGAATTACTAGAGAATTTTGTCTCATAGTCCCCTAAGCCTCTGGATCTCATCTAGATCAATCTGGATTCTAAACTAGACTCCTGTGGTGGTTTTAAAGTATGTCCAAAAATTCTTTGACATTTTTCTCTTCAAGAGATGACACTTCATTCCTCTTCCATTGAGTGTAGGGTGGACTGACTGACTTAGTTCTAATGAAATGAATAATTTACGTATGACACTGTGTGACTTCTGAGACCAGGTGGTAAAGCACATGGCTTTCTTCCTGCCCTCTCTCTTGGATTGCTTGCTCTGGAGAAAGCTAGCTTCCACTTCATGAAGACACCCAAGCAGCCCTCCAAAGAGAGAGAGGCATATGGTAGAAAACATGTTTCCAGCCTATAGCCACGTAGTTGTTGTTGTTTGTCAGTTGCGTCTGACTCTTTGTGACCCCACGGACTCCAACATGCCAGGCCTTCCTGTCCCTCACCATCTCCTGGAGTTTGCCCAGTCTCATCTTCGTTGCATCAGTGATGCCGTCCAGCCATCTCATCCTCTGAAGCCCTCTTCTTCTTCTGCCCTCAATCTTTCCAGTGTCAGGGCTTTTCCAATGAGTTGTCTGTTTGCATCAGATGACCAAAATACCAGAGCTTCAGCTTCAACATCAGTCATTCCAGTGAATATTCAGGGTTTGTCTTCCTTAAGATTGACTAGTTTGATCTCCTTGCTGTCCAAGGGACTTCCAGGAGTCTTCTTCAGCCCCACAGTTTAAAGGCATCCATTCTTTGGCATTCTGCCTTTTTTATGATACAGGTCTTATAACCATACATGACCACTGGGATGCCATGTAGTTAAGCCATCTCAGAAGTGGAAGTTTTAGCCCTCGACAATTTATTGAAGGCAAAGGACATTTTAGAATAGGCCAGAGTTTGTATTTATCCTATGGTGGAGGAAGAGAATTTCCTCTGCACTTCTAGGTTCTTCAGGCTGGCCTAAGAGTGACATTGACACGAGACAGATTAACAGGAGAAAATCACACAAAAGTTGAACAACATGTATACATGAGAGAGGCCAAGAAAAACCAATAACTTGCTAAAATGGTCAAAGGGCAAAGGGCATGAGTGTGTGCTCAGTCGTGTCCGACTCTTTGCGACCTCATAGACTGTAGCCCACCAGGTTCCTCTGTCCATGGAATTCTCCAGCAGGAATACTGGAGTGGGTTGCCACTTCCTTCTCCAGGGGATCTTCCCAACCCAGGGATCGAACTCATGTCTCCTACATCTCCTGCTTTGCAGGTGGATTCTTAACCGGGAAGCTCTACAGTGGCCAAAACCCTTACCTTAAATATCATCTTCAGCTAAAGACAAAAGAAGATACGAGCGGTAGGAGTTTGGGACTTCACAGGGCAGGAATGCAATAACTTGGAGATGGAAAAGCAAATGTTTGCTGGGCCAGTTAGAGACAATGGGACATGGTGAGGAATCTTAACAGACGTCTCTAGGTTCATTCCTGTTCACAAAAGTAGTTCATACTATAATTATCTATTGTGACTGCTCCTTTCCTGGAAAAAGGCCTCTATCTACTATCTTCAGGCAGTTTGAAGGGAAAAGGTCAAAGTTACTTCCTGTATCTTTTTGGTCTTGATTATTTTTAGTTCGAAATAACCCACATGGCAGAGAGACATTTTTGAAGTGTCACGTTTTGCTCCCCTACAATATTTCTGTAAGCAGTGATTACATCAAGGCTCAGAATCAACTTGCCCCTGTAATACTTAATATCTTAATAAAATAAGTGAAGTATTATATTTTGAAAAAGTGAAATAAAGGTAAAGTATGAACTGGTGGCCCAGAGGGTGAAGAGTCTGCCTGCAATGCAGGAGAACTGGGTTTGATCCCTGGGTTGGAAGATCCCCTGGAAAGGGAAATGGCAATCCACTCCAGTACTCTTGCCTGGAGAATCCCATGGACAGGGGAGCCTGGCAGGCTACAGTCCATGGGGTTGTGAAGAGTCGGACATGACAAAATAATTTCATATTCATGTTCATGGGTAAGGTATAATTCTTAATACTGTTAAACTCCATATGCAAAAGTAAACTCAAAATGGATTAAAGATTTAAATGTAAGACCAGAAATTATAAAGCTCTTAGAAAAAAAAATCCTTGTGTACACTCCTTGACATAAATCACAGAAAGATTGTTTTGACCCACCTCCTAGAGTAATGGAAATATAAACAAAAATAAATAAATGGGACTTAATGCTTTTGCACAGTAAAAGAAACAATAAACATGATTAAAAGACAACCCTCAGAATGGGAGAAAATAATTGCAAATGAAAAAAATGACAAAGGATTAATCTCCAAAATATATAAGCAACTCATAGAGCTCAATGTCAGAAAAACAGCCCAATCAGAAATAGGCAGAAGACCTAAACATACATTTCTCCAAAAAAGACATACAGATGGCCAATAAACACATGAAAAGACTCAATATCACTCATTACTAGAGAAATGCAAATCAAAACTACAATGACCTCACACTGGTCAGAATGGCCATCATCAAAAAAATCTACAAACAGTAAAGGAGAGGATGTGGAGAAAAGGGAACATTTTTGCTCTTTAGGTGGGAATATAGGTTGATATAGCCACTATGGAGAACAATGTGGAGATTCCTTAAAAAACTAGGAACAGAACTGCCGTCTGACCTAGCAATACCACTATTGGGCATATACCCTGAGAAAACCATAATTGAAAAAGACTCAGGTACCCCAATGTTCACTGCGGCACTATTTACAATAGCTAGGACATGGAAGCAATCTAGATGTCTACTGACAGATGAATGGATAAAGAACCTGTACTAAATATATAAAATGGAATGTTAGCCATTAAAAAAGTATGAATTTGAGTTAGTTCTAGTGAGGTGGATGAACCTAGAGCCTGTTATACAGAGTGAAATAAGCAGAAAGAGAAAAGCAAATATTATATATTAAAGCATATATATGGAATCTAGAAAAATGATATTGACGAACCTATTTGCAGGGAAGGAATGGAGACATAGATGTAAAATGGACTTGTGGACACAGTGGGGGAAGGAAAGAGTGGGACAAATGGAAAAAGTGGCATTGACTGTATGTCTGTACGTCTGTATAGCATCAACTGTATGTCTATATGCATAGCGTCGACTATACGTCTGTTTTACACTACTGTGTATGAAACAGATAGCTGGTGAGAAGGTGCTATATAACACAGGCAGCCCAGCCTGGCACTCTGTGACGGCCTAGAGAGGTGGGATGGGATGAGGGCAGGGAGGCTCAGGAGGGAGTTGACATATATATAATTATGGCTGAATTGCATTGCTGTATGGCAGAAACCAACACAATATTGCAAAGCAGTCTTTCTCTAATTGAAGAATAAGTTTTAAAACCTAAAAAAAAAAAGAATACTCTTACTAAGCCATGAACTCTCTGCCCAATATGCATAGAAGCTAATACCATGGCACTAACTTCTGAGAAAAGAAAAAGCTTTAGTGAAAAGTTGACCAGCAAGGAGAGAGGTGTCAAGGCTCTCAGTCTGTTTACCAATCCAGGGTCAGTCAGATGTTTATGAGTTAAGAGGATGGGTTGGTATGGGGAAGCACTGGCAGGGCAGGTTAAGGTTGGAGGGCTTTGGAACTTGGCCATGGATGGTAAGATATGGTGAAGAGGCTTTAGCACCAAATCTTCCCAGACAACAAAGCCTTCGCTTCTGAAAGGGCCCTGGCATTCAGGTTCTGGTCATGTCCTAGTCTTTTGGTTCCATGGTGGGGAGACACTGGTTCATGGTATTATTTAAAGACCAGTATTTCTCCTCTGTGCGTTCCTTTACTGCATGATTCAGTGTTTCTCTGTTGTCTCTGAAAAGCAATTTAGCCCAGTTAAGAGAAAGATTGGGTCAGATTGGGCTGTTTTTGGTTATAAAACCTTAATAAAGACTTTTCATTCATGAATAACTGGGTCTCCTTGCCCCTGGATTTCCCCTATTCTAAACCATTACCTTTAGTTAATGAGATCTTCCTGTATTATTTTATCTGATCATGGTTTCCCCCAGTTAAAAAATGCATTCATGCCCCACTGATTCCCATTGCCTTCAGAATAAAATCCCAATTCCTTTACTTGGTTTATAAGAACCCTAAGTACTGCCATGATATTGAGATTTTGGTCACGTCTTGCCCAAGGGATATTAATTCTGAATCATGCAATAAAGAGTTTATCTTTTGTAAATTCTGTGTGAAGCAGAAGATACCATAACCTTTACCTAGAGAATTTTTTGTTCTAGAAATGAATACTTATTTCATGTCAGTATTTCTTACATACACAGAATTAGTGGACCAAGTGACCAAACCTTCTGGGAAAGAAATGACTGTTTTCACACCTATAAAGTAGGAACAACTAAAACTCTGTGGGTGGTTGAAACTGGACAGGAGACTAAAAAGAAACTGGTGAACAATCTGTCTGTCTTCTGAAAATATCACTATATTAAATTCTTCAATAAAAAAGATAAGGATTATGGTATGTCCACTACTGAAAAGAAAAAAATAAATTTCTCTTTTCACCGGGAACATTGTCTATCATAGAGTGGAAAAAATGATTAGATAACAATGTGATCACATTTAGGTAAAATAAATACAGTAAAGACAGTACCATATCCAATTGTTGATGATGATTATCTCTGGGGAAAGGGCTTCTGAATGGAGTTTGTGGAGTACTTATGTTATTGACTTCTAAATTTTTAAATGTGTAATAAAAATGTATCCTTTATAATTTAAAAAGACAGTTATATTTTATAAAGATCAAGAGTGGCAACAAGTTACTTTAACATTCAAACCTTTGTCTCAATACAGATTCTCATTCAACTTTTTCTGGAATGAAGAAGGTTCACTGGTAGGGTTTAATCAATCTTAAAGCTATATTCCAATGATATCCCCACAACCTCATTAGTGGCTAAATGCTGTATCTGCTATTAAATTCCTCACAGCTAATCCTCATGCCACTCCATATACATTCCCCACCCAGAATTCAGTTAAATCTGGGAAAAAAAAAGAGAGAGCTGATAATTCTCTTTTGTTTAAAAATGATTAGATGATTTTAATTTTCTTTTCATAACATGTTTCTCTTTTGCTAAATTTCTTGCCTTTGATCATTTCTTGGACACAGAATGGTGAAAATGTAGGAAGTTGGAGGAACTGGCTTCACAATATGTCATCTTTATTTTCTAGTAGGCTGCTTGTGGGTAAACCATTACCTTAATTCTCTGCACTTCAATTTCCCCATCTATAAAATGGAATGAGAATGACTGAGAGGATCACGGGAGATAACAAAAGTGGGAGTGATGAACAAGAGCGTCTTGGGAAGATGCTGCTTGACCTTTCTCTCTTCACCCACCCCAGCCACTCCTCTCTTTTTCTTGCTTCTTTTCTTACCAGAGTCAAAAGAACTCTCTAATATTAGTATCTTTGCTAAAACAAAATGAAAATAGCCCCTCCCTTCTGTACTTCAAAGGGTCACTTTTGTAAGACTCAGCTGGGCAAATGCATGTAGAGCATGTTGTAAAGGTTAGGATCCAAATGTAGCTATGTTTGTTTTTTGCCACATGACAGCTCTATGAATGGGTTTGTCAGAGTGGACATCATCCTTTCCATTCTACATACAAGGACATGTTTGGAGAGGCTGTGATTTTCACATGGTCACATAGCACTAGAACCCAGGCTTCTAGACTATCAAAGGCCATCCTAAAAAAAAAAAAAGCTTTTCAAAATATTTATTTATTTGGTTGGACTGGGTCTTAGTTGCAGCATTTGGGATCTTTCATCTTTGTTGCAGCATGTGAGATCTTAGTTGTGATTTGTAGGATCTATTTCCCTGAGCAGGATTGAACCTGGGCCCCCTGCATTGGGAGCATGGAGTCTTAGCCACTGGACTACCAGGAAAGTCTCCAATCAAAAGCCATTTAAAAATTTTACTTCTCTCCTGTAAGTTAAATGATTTCAACTGTTCTAGCTTTTCTTCACGAATTCCACACATCAGCCTAAAACAAATGAATTGCTCAAATGATTTTCTTCTCCAGAATTTTGCTATGAAAGTTGGGTTGAGTTATGTGAGCACTGAGTGGTTAATAGCCAGTGCTGTGTAGGGAACACAGTGGTAAATGATAAGTCATGGTCCCTGCCTTTATAGAATGTGTGTTCTGTGGGGGTTTGGGTGGAATGAGTGGATGGTAAGCAGGAAAGAAGTGAGTAAGCAAACAAATTAACAAGAAAGTTTTGAGTAGTCATAAGCATTTTTGAATCAAATAAAGTCTAGTAACCTGCAGGGGTGAGAGTGTGTTGGTGGTGTTGGTGGATGAGGAAGTGCGACTTAGACTGAGTGTTTGGGAAGGGCTCTGGAAGGGGATGACTGTGGAGCTGAGGCTTCAAGGAGAACAGGGACTTTGCCTTCACTATTGCATCCCCATTCCCAGTAACCTGATCAGTGCCTAACAAACAACGTGTTCAATAGATACTGGGTGAATGAATTAATCAATGGATGAAAGAATCATTCATCCAAAGATCAGGGAGTGTTTGGAAATGCTTTTGCATGACTAATACTAATAGCTGCTTTTCACTTGGCTCATTTTACATGCCAGGTACTTACACTTAGTGATTTTTTAAAAAGTGGAATCCTCACCACAACACACAGAATTAATGAGATGATTATCCCATTTTTCAGATAAGGGCTATAATGACATTTGTGATAAAAGGAATAGAATTTTATATTTTAAAGTCTTTAACTTTCTTGTTACTCCTTTTAGTCTCAAACACTTTAAGGCCATAGTTTGGTCACATTTTCACTAGTCAAATGCTGGAAAAAATAGTGTTCTGATTCACCTAATTTTCTATCAAAGCTTGTTTGTTAAAGTTCTATATAAAAATGATAGTTGCTCTGTTTCATTCACATGCTAGTTAAAACTGAATCATAGAAAGTCTGAGTTTAAAACGGTAAACTTGTCCAATAGTAGTACTGCCCAGGGGATTCTCCAGGCTAAAGGGTTGCCATGCCCTCCTCCAGGGGATCTTCCTGACCCAGGGATCAAACCTGCATCTCTTATGTCTCCTGCATTGGCAAGCGGGTTCTTTACTGTTAGTGACACCTGGGAAGCCCCATTATAAATAAAGGGACTTAGGCATCAAGAATCTTTCCAAAATTTTTTCTTTAATGACTTGAATTTTTTGCAGTGAGTATTTGGAGTGAGCAAAACTATATACTAACAAGATTGGCTGTCATCTGTTAAGCACATGAATCACGTGTTTCAAAACCAGTTCATTTGCTCTTTAAAAGAATTGCAATGATGTAGACATTAGAATCCTCACCTTGCTGATAAAAGTATAATACAGGCCCAGGGCCTGTGTAACTTGCTCAATGTCACACTGACCTTGGGATTCAGTCAGAATTCAATACACCGTGCTGCTTCTTCCAAAATAGGATCACTTCATAGTAAAAATTTAGAAAAAGATAGTGAAAAGTGAAAGTGAAAGTTGCTTAGCCATGTCTGACTCTCTGTGACCCCATGGACTGTAGTCCATGCAATTCTCCAGGCCAGAATACTGGAGTGGGTAGTCATTCCCTTCTCCAGGGGATCTTCCCAACCCAGGGATCGAACCCAGGTCTCCCACATTGCAGGTGGATTCTTTACCAGCTGAGCCACCAAGGAAGCCCCCCTGTCCCCCTGCCCAAAGAAAATTAGAAATTGATACCAAAAATTTTAACAGTTTTGACTGACATTTACTCACCCAGGACACTAGAAATTCTTTGATTTTCTTTTTTCAGTGGAGGGGACAAATTTTTCTTCACCTGAAAGTAAAAGGTAGAAAAAAATTCCACTTGTATTTTGAATTAATGCATGTAGTTTCACACGTCCAACGATCAACAGAATACAATTCATTTGTGCATTCAGACCGTTGGCTTTTGGCAACTGCAGAGAGGGAAACTTGACAGAGACTCTTGGGGAAGTCCCTACCCTAAGAAAATCCCTCCATGACAACAAAGTGCCCCAGGGGCGTTTGAGTTCTCTAAGGGCTGATAAAATGCAATCTTAACACCAGTGGCAGATTTTATCTTTCATCTTTCTCTGAATGACTAAGGATTTCTGTCTCTCATCTTTCCCCCTCCTCTTTCTCATAGGAAGTTCCTGGCTGGAGAAACCCCCAATGGGTGGGCTAAAGATAAAGGACTTTGAGGTTGCTTGGTCTTGTCCAGACACATGAAAGATAATCATCAGCTTTTATTTTTACCTGTTTATCTGGGCTTCCCTGGTGGCTCAGGGGTAAGGAACCTACCTGACAATGCAGGAGATAAGGGTTCAATTCCTGGGTTGGGAAGATCCCCTGGAGAAGGAAATGGCAACCTACTCCGGTACTCCTGTGCCTGGGAAATTTCATGGACAGAAGAGCCTGGTGGGCTATAATCCATGTGGTTGAAAAAAAGAGTCAAACATGACTTAGTAGCTAAACAACAACTTCTATCTATGTATCTGCCACCTGTCATTACTTGTTTTGGAGGTATATATTATTCATTCAGTCATGTCCGACTATTTGCAACCCCATGGAGTGGAGCCCACAGGCTTCTCCATCCATGGGATTTTCCAGGCAATAATACTGGAGTGAGTTGCCATTTAAGGGATTATATTAAACAGCCATAAAAAATCAGTAGCGCAAATGTGTGTGCTAAATCGCTTCTCTTGTGCCTGACTCTCTGTGACGCTGTGACGCTATGGACTGTGGCCCACCAGGCTCCTCTGTCCATTGGATTCTCTATCAAGAATACTGGAGGGGGTTGCCATGCTCTTCTCCAGGGGGATCTTCCCGACCCAGGGATTGGATCTGAGTCTTTTACATCTCCTGCATTGGTAAGTGGGTTCTTTACCACAAGTGCTAGGTGGGGAAGTCTATCATCACTTATTTTGGCGGAGGTAAGGGATTCTGTTGAGCAACCATTAAAAAGTCAATAAAGCCTAGTGACTTATTGAGCTCCTAAAACAAGTCAATAAAACATGCCTTACAGAGATTGGGACAAAACAGCCTAAAAGTAATTTCAGTCATCTGAGGATTTTGGAGGGTGGGTTTAAACATCACTTAGTCTTTAGAGTTGAGGTGTCCTTCAGCACCAGGTCGGTACTCCCCTATCCCCCACCTTCCTTCGCACCTATATGCTTTGGTGGCATGTTGGAATCCCAATTTGTCTAGTCATCACAGACTGAGAAACAGATAAACTCATAATTAGAAATTTAAATTATTTCTGAAATATCATTGTTACGCATCACCCCCTCAAAAGCCTTAATTCCAGGATCACAAATCCAAAAGTCAATACAAAAAGCACTCTAAGTTATTTGCTGTGAATCTTTTGATAAAACATGGTGGAATTTAAGATTGAGGTTGTCCTAAACCAGTACAAAAACATTTTAAGGAAATAGGCAGAAAAAGTCCTAAATTCCTTGAAGTTACATAAATGTCAAGCCTTGATCTCATTGCCTCTGGTATTTTCTGCTAATATCTACTTGACATCACTTTCCCAAATGGATAGCCTTCTTGGTCATCAGAACTAGTATAATGAGATAAGAACAAAGACCAGCAATATTTTATACTAAAAAATATGAGGGAATATGCTATTTTTTGTGACTAAAATTTATTACCACCCCTGCATCCCAACTTTATCCACAGGATATATTGCTGTATTGTAGACTTATCACCCTGTAGTGTAATTACCCCTTTGCTTTGCTTTTCCTCCCTCCCTCTACCAAGTCTTTTAAAGTGCCTGTCTCACTGTGCTTTTCTTAGATAGGCATCCAGTGGAAAACTCCCGCAGGAGACGGGACTCTGTGTGCAGGGATATTTTCAAAAGCAACACCTTTTGAAAAATGTGGGATGGGGGATGAAGGAAGTAGGATTGGGCAGAGAGAAGAGTTCACATGTGAAACCATCACAATGAAGGCCTCACAAGATCCTTGGGTAACTCTAAAACTGGGATGATCCCTTGAGAATCTCCCTTGAGGCAAGGGACCTGGGCCTTTACTGCTTATTCACTAGTCATTGGATGCAGGTTGGCTCTCCTAGTGGGGCATGACCTCGAGCCAGGCAACTTTCACGCATTTACTGAGGGCATTTCCCAGAGAGTGACTCAGCTCAGTGCTGTCAGCTACTACCAATATTCACAGAAGCCTGTGGAATAATGAGTATGCTTCCGTTCTAAATGCAGGGATCTGAATGCATACAACAGCATCCACTACAATCCTCAAAAACTATTATTAAGTAAGTGATATCATCCAGCTCAGCCATTTATCCAAGTGACTGGCGTTTTGGATTTCACATAAGTAAGAGGAATATTTTAACTAACTGGGGACGTAACTAGCATAGTTGTTAGTTTAGAAGCATCACTTTTAGGTATATAGCTGCTAGGTTTCAGCACAAACTTACTTTGACATAAATCCATTTCATTCCTCCAGTGTGATCTGCTTGAAGAAACTCTGAAACTTGAGTTAAAAGACTTGGATTCCTATTAGAACTCTGTCACTCATTGTCTGAGTCATATTGCTTCTTTGTTTTCAGTTTTCTCATGTGTAGAGTGGCAAAAGTTATATTTGGGAAGACTTTATCACAGGGTTGGATACAAATAATGGAAAGGATGCCTGTCAAAGTCCTTTGTAAATGGCTGGTGAAGAAGAGAATGAGGGTGAAGTGGGAGTCCTCCATTAGCACAAGGAACAGGAAAGGAGGTTGCAAAGGGGAGAGGGGAGGTGGAATTTTTCTGAGGTGCCCCAAAGCATCTCTTCACCATTGCAACTCAGGCCTGCTCAAGTGAAGTAAGTTGAAAATAGAACAAAAGAGACAGACAAATCATTTGATTGAATTATACATATTAAGTAAATCCTTAAGTATTTTAGAACTTTTTTCTCCCTGTCTCCCTACCAGACAGAGGCTGCAACAATCATCCTCTTGGGAGGAAAGGAAAGCCACTGTATTTGTTTAGTTCTGGGGGTTCTTGGCTGCAATATAAGCTCTATCACCTCAACACCACTTTGACTCAACTTGTTTATCTGAAAGCAAGTGGGTGTTCATTTCTAAGTCTCTCTTTATCTCTCTATTTTTGTTGTGGTCGTGGTTGCTTTGGTCTCATTTTTGAACTTTCCCCGTGACAAACCTTTCTAAGTCCCTGTCCTGAAAGTAAGTGATCATCCTTCAGGTCAGGTTAGAGTTAGCACGGACTTCCCCACAGCAGCGGAAATGTTTCCTTTGAATTTTAAGCTTTTTCAAGCTTGATGGCATGATCTTGGTTTTGGTTGAAAACCGGAGATGAATGTCATGTTGTCAACTCCAGGGAGGTGTACTCGGCTTATTTCTAATCAGAGGCATTTCCCAGTCCTCTGCCCACATGAGGCTAGTTTTCCCTTCTACTTCAGAGATTTTCTGTTGCACTTTCTGTTCTCTTCCCTCTGCTTTTCCTTCTATTAATCCATCCATTTATCCATCTCCCTCTATTCCTTCTGGTTAAGAAGCCAGCTTGGGCTACAATGCACATTTCATATTCCCTTTTGCAGCCTCCTTGCTTTGGTTAGATGTGGATAAACCCTGCCTTCAACTTCAGTGCTGTCCTCCTGGGGCCCATACATATATATATATATATATATATATTTTTTTTTTTTTTGGCTTGGCTTCCATCTCTAGGAACTCCTGATTAGTCAGGAAAATTTCAATGAAGCAACAGGGCAGATCAGGGTCTAGCAGACCTTGTGCTTCTTGGCATTTCAAGGTTTATGGGTTGGATGAATTCTTAAATGCAACCCTGGCCTTATCAACAACATATTTGTTTTTATCCCTAAGATACTCTAGTAGACCACATCGATGCCTGGGAAACCTGGCTTTACTTGGACTGTGATGGACTTGACCTCCACCTCAGTGTTTCCTTTCCTGTGTAGGCAGGTAACTTTCCCCTTACCAGATTTCTTAAAGGCAATATGGTGTTCACATATCCTTAGATTGTGTATGGATATAATGGAAGCATTTTTCTCATGGAAGCCTGTCCTGAGCCCCTCAAGTGTAGATTGGGCATCCTTGTATAGCACCATCTACTTTCCCCTGTGTTTTCTTTTTTTAATTTAAATAATTTAAAAATACTTCATTACTAAAAAATGTTAATTATTATCTGAACTTTAAGTAAGTCAGAATCTTTTTTCTGGTGGAGTATCTTACCTCTACCTTGGTGGTTGCTGAAGGTTGGGGTTGCTGTGGCAACTTCTTGAAATAAGACAACAATGGAGATTGCCACATCAATTGACTGTCTCTTTAACAAACAATTCTCTGTAATAGATGATGCTGTTTGACAACATTTTACCAACAATAGGACTTCTTTCACGATTGAAATCAGTCCTCTCAAATCTGCTTTTATCAACTAAGTTTATATAACACTCTTTTTTAAAAACATTATTTTTAATTGGAGGATAATTGCCTTAAAATATTTTGTCAGTTTCTCCCATATATCAACATGAATTAACCACAGATTTACACATGTCCTCACTCCCCTGTATTTTCTGAAGCCTTAAAGAATCTCTTGTTTATCACTGCATCTCCAGACTCTGGAACACAGCAGTGTCAATACACATTTGTTCTCTAATTAATGGAACTTTGGAAGGTACAAAACATCTTTCAGTTTCCTGACAAGGAAGAAAAGTTAACAATATCTGCTTCTCTGAGTCCATTTACCCCAGGCCTCATGGCCCACTGATGAGGCAGTGCTGGGGGTAAGTGGATATTACCTTCTTACATGTGATTTTATCTTTTTATCACTTATTTCCATCCAGACCATCCTCTTTGTTATACCTAGACCTTGTCAAGCACCCGAGGAGAAGCATGGTTGGCAATGTGACATTGTAGAGGAGACAGGATCAAGACCATCCCCATGGAAAAGAAATGCAAAAAAGCAAAATGGCTGTCTGGGGAGGCCTTATAAGTAGCTGTGACAAGAAGAGAGGTGAAAAGCAAAGGAGAAAAGGAAAGATATAAGCATCTGAATGCAGAGTTCCAAAGAATAGCAAGAAGAGATAAGAAAGCCTTCTTCAG